>JBBPJY010000223.1:14887-26923 GCA_038088975.1 Xerocomus cyaneibrunnescens
AATCATCGATATCACTGTCATCCACTGCAAGATCTAAATCTGCAAAATCCGCAAGTGCTGCACACTTCTCAGCATAGTCAAGGAACTCCTCCTCGAAATCGTCAGGCGTTGGTTCGGTACTACTACCCAATTTGGGGTCTAGAAAGCGCGAATAAGTGGACATGAATGGTAACCCTCCGAACCTGAACTTGCCATGCAGCTCGTTTTCCCACGTGCTCGGATCCTCCATGTCCGGATCAAACGAGGACCCGACCTCGAGGGCATAAGAGACGCGGTACGAATAGTTTCTCTTATTATTCGTGTTTTGCATGATTCTGCGGAAGAGCTAGGTTCCATCCACTCTCGGTCAGCAGAACAACAAAGCCCCTATGTACGACACGCACCTCATCCTGCATGACAACATCATCTGATTCTTCTTCGTTATCGCAGTCCATGAATACATCGGAAAACCCGTCGCTGCTTCTGCGCGAGTTGACGGCGCGCTCGCGGAGCTTCTGTGCGTGTTCTCTACACCGAGCTTGGAAGCGTTCCCTGAGAAACACTTTTTGTGGGTCTTCTGACGTTTGGTTGCTGGAACGGAAAAGAAGTTTTGCGGATGGTGGAGTGGCGGAAGAACGGCAAGCCGCGCGCGTCATTGATTTGTACTGTGCACGCCGCCGTTGCTGGGCGTCATATGTCGGAGACGAATAGGTGGGAGACACGAGCGGGGAGGAGTTGAGAGGCTGATGACTCCGTGCGGAATAGTACGAGGAGGGACTTGGAGTGGAGCACGTGTGAGAGAATGAGCTAGAGGAGTGAAGGAGCATCGTCGCCGTCCACTGCAAAACACAGTCCCGACCGTTGAATCATTCAATGTGGCACGTGGTTGTTGATGCATGTTGACGCGTCACGCTTCTCTCACGTGATTTGGCGGAAGAGTTAACTTGTACTAGCGTAGAAAGCCAAATAATACTCAGCTTAACGGCCAAATGGCTATCAGTTCAATGGGATGTAGTTAGCCGCTGTCATCACTTGCTTGAAAAGCTAGGTTTTTGTCACACCCAAAACCGTGGAAAATGGTAGCCCCTGTCTTACGGTAATTGCCGAAGCACACCTGACCAACGATGTCTGACGTCCAACATCATGCCCAATATACAGGTGGATTCAAGTCGAGGGTCGAGTAACTGAGTAGAAGAGCGTGTGGATATACACAGGTATATGTGTAAACTAAACAAACTCGTGTCCTGCCCCATTCTTTCCACTATTTGAATGTCTTCCCATTCGGCTCGTGACTGGAACAGGTTATCTTCTGCAAGTAGTTCTGCTCGGTGTCCTTCTGAAAAAGTTCGTTGTCGAACTCACACAAGAGTCTGATTTTTCATCGCCCTCGACACTGTGACAGTGCAACATGAAGATTGGACAATGTCAGTTCTCCTCTACCTCTACCCATACTCGCCAGGGGTATGTACCCGCACCTATGGGTGTGGGTTTTGCGTGGGTATAACTACATAGTACCTGTACCCGTAACTGTCGCGGGTATACTTGTCGGTTGGCCCAACAACAGAGTTGAACAGCTGAAGCCAAGAGGTCAAAACTGTTGGACAACCTGCAAACATGGATGACCATTGAGTGTCACCAAGACGAGCCTACAGAGTTGCCCAAAAGGAAAAATGGTGAGAAGGCAAGTTGCAAGCGAGACAAATATGTCGAGTCGCCGGAGAGGGGCAACAGGAGAGTCAGATGTGGTGTATGGGTGACGTCGAGGTCGAGGAGAGTCAACCACGAAATCCAGGAAATCCACCCGACAAGTCGAGAGACCACATGGTCAAGCCATGCAATGAGACCGTTGTAAAATGAAACGGGAGCGTCGTGCAAGAAAGCATGGGCGCAGGGATCAGTGAAGACATTGCAGAGACGCCCCGAGACAGAGACACTGGTATTGAGAGGGAGTACATTAGAACACGAGGCAGAGTGTAATTCTGGGGGAAGAAGAGTAAGACGGCGCGCAAGTGATTAACGTTGCAAGCTGAAGAAAATGATCAGCCTACCTCATCGGATAATGAACACTCACAAGATGTGTCCCTCGAGCCTGTTCCACCACCCGGCGATGTCGTGAGCGCAATGCACGAGCCAAAAAAACATCCTGCCTTTGGGAGAAGAGGCGTCATACGAGCTGCAACAAGAAACCTAGTATCAGTGGCGATATGGAAACGTCGGAAGCGTCAACCCGTGACGGTGACAATTGTAACAGGCGTGGGAACTTGGAGAATGCGTCAGAACAGGTCGGAGAATGCCCAGAGCGAAAGGGGCAAGGAGAACTCTTCTAGGAAGGCTCCAGGCGAGCTTGACAAGCCAGGTAGCAAATTAGCCATACCAAACGACGTCCAAGAGATAAGGTAGCGTCTCGATACAAAGCCTGGCCAGCGTATCGACGAGATGATGCCGCCGAGACTAGATACCGGGTCAGGAGGCCAGGTGGACGAGTTGGAGACGTTGAGAGTCGTAGGGACGATTAAGAGCGCCAAAAGATGGTAACAGCGACGGAATGGACAGGAGACGAGGCGCAACGGATGGCGCAACGAGCAGCACACACTGCAAGTCAAAACGCCTCGAAACGCAGCTGCCAGCTGAGAACAAGACAGGTCAGCACAGACAGCGCAAGCACAAAACGGACAACGTACCTGGGCCATCCTGGCCCCCAAGCATATACCAGGTCGCTCGCTGAGCCCTTTGACCCACCACATCGACAATACAACTCAAATCGCGAACTCAACAAGTCAGTCACACCAAAGTGGAGATAGACTCACCGTATCGGACTATGTCAAGGCCATATTGGCTGAGTCAGGGTGGTCGGATACACTGCATACAAGCCAGAGAAGACACTGGTGATACCGAGAAGTGACTTGCAAGCACAACGGTGCTATCGAAGATGACCATGACTAAGCAAGGTTTCGGCCGGCGGCAGCCGGCCATTCCAGAGTGCGTGCAAGCCCTCAAAAGTGAATGTTTTCAAGTACACCATAGTTTACTTTGTCAGTAAGCTCTGTGGGTGGTCATCTGCAGGACACAAACTCAGCCTAAAGCTCACGCTTGGCTGCCAGATTCTCATGGCCGATAACCGGTTTCTATTCGACTTCCAGATCTACTTACCTCTGCAGATTGCTTCCTCGTCACGGTGTCCACTCGATGGTCCGACAGAGGACTTATTCGGCGGGTTCTTGATGTGCCTTACATACATTCATGCTCCGACGTCATAAAACTATCGCAAGCAAATAGTAATTTTTTCCGTCCAATCATGCACGGCAGGTTGAACAGTGTATCCTATTCTTCCGTCCACTCATTTCGGCTCGATTAGTGGTCAGACATGTGGTGACGAACTTCCGCACTAGGAATAGATCTATATGTAATTGTGAAGGGCTTATCGCATTATTAGACGGAAATGACTTGGGACTTTTTGCAGCTGGAGGACGGTGTCACGTTTCGATGCCAAGCTAGCAGGACATGGTGCTGAAAGTCCCGATCATTCACTGGTGTCTGAGGACACTGCCTGGAGGCGAATAGGAACGTGTGTGCCATGGGGTATATATGGTTGTAACGACTACCGATCAAAATCAACGAGGAGTCGCACAAAATGCTTGAGTGAAGAGCCAATAAACGGCGTGGTAAAGGTTTGTGTGACGATTACTGATCGAGACCAGTGAAGAGTCGCGCGAAGAGTCACTGACTGGGTAAAAGAATCCTTCGTCAGAAAAATGACTGGGGGAGTGGGTATACAGTCGTAGTACTTACAGTCTGAGAATAAGTCACGTCTCAAACGCCATAACAACTCGGTCGTTATCCCTCCCCTCGACCGCATGCGCCCCTGTCCCTTGTCGCAGTCACGGGGCCGCGCCGCTGCAACCGTATCAGTTCGAGTCCCGCATTAGCAGGGTATTGGCCTGGGGGTATACAGTTAAGCAACACAGAGTCTTTTGTATCATAATAAATGAAGGCATATTCGATGGAAGTCCATTCCTCTGCGTCACCTCGCTGTCCTTCTCTACGCCAACTATCAAGGGAGGACATTCCCGAGTATCGAATATTAGCGACGAGGTCGTGGCACTACACTTGAGTCGAAATGCTGAACCAAACAGACACGAGAGCACACTTAATCTTCTTTCGTGCTCTTCCGTCTTCGGTTTGCGTAGGGGATTTCATTCTAGTCTGCTGGAGACTAAAATAATCACCTAGCTCGTCGGCTATCGCCGGCACCCATTTGCATCCGCACTGGAAGTAACAAATATCACTGACCGTCCATATCCTTCGGCGACCACGATTTCAATCCTCGGCACATTACGACTCTAACTGAGTCTATGCCTCGGAAACCTGATAACTGGTTAGAACCCATGAATTATTAAAGAGCACCCTTTCGTTTTGCACATCACCACCGCGTTATTCCCCGGTCCCACATCACGTTGGCAAAGTTCTGTGGCGATCAGATCGGATTGCCACCTTCCTAGCGGTGATTCGAAACAACACCCCAAGCTGAGGGTCGCAACTGTTTCGTCATATTTCTCTCACGACCGTCGCGGGTGTGATCTGGCAGGGCCAAAAAAATCCCTTCTCTCCACTGACATGGCGACGATGCATTGACATGCAGTGACTTGAATGTCTAATAGGTGTCCCCTGGGACTTCGCCATACATAAGGCACCACTGCATTATCCCTGTCTGCGGAACCACCCACCATGTTCTCTCTTTCCCCTCATCGTCGAGATTGGTGAGTCTCTCTGAGATGCTCTGCGCCACCATTCCCTCACAGTGATCAGTGCTGTAAAGCAAGAGGAGCGTCAGCGGCAGCTTGACGCTCTTCCAACTACCTTTTCGGAGAGTTGCACCGAAGAAGACAACAAAATTCTCGATCTCTCACTACGTGAACTCGTGCATCGTCACAAGACTGGTAGCCTATCTACGTCTGCGATACTTCAAGCCTATGGCAAGAAAGTCGTGTCGGCCCAGAAGGCGACCAACTGTTTAGCTGCTCTTTTGTTGCAGGAGTCCACTATCTCGGGGCCGCCGGCGTCTCCAACACGTAGCGAACAGAAGTCGAGCGCCCACGAACCCACTCACCTGTTGTCCGGTGTCGTTGTTAGCGTCAAGGACTGCATTGATATCAAGGGTGTTGACACGACCATGGGCTATTCATCCAGAGTAAACAAGCCCGCGTCCTCTTCTGCTGCTATCGTCCGACTTTTGGAAGATGCCGGAGCAATCATACACGCGAAAACAACGTCACCCCCTGGACTCATTGGCCTCGATACCTCATCGGACCTCTTTGGTCGCACAAGCAATCCATACAACGCCAACTTTGTGAGTGGCGCTTCGACTGGTGGCGGTGCTGCCCTTTTGGCCAGTCGAGGTAGCCTCATCGAGATCAGTACGGATCTTGGGGGCAGTGTCCGGTGGCCTGCTCATTGCTGCGGTATATATGGTATGCGGTCGACTATTGGCAGGTTTCCAACTCTAGGTGCATTGCCACCGTTGCCTGGGCTCGAGTTTGTCGGTACTTCGTGTTCGCCGATGTCACGACGGCTGGACGACTTGGAAGAATTCTGGAAGCGAGTCGTGGATATGAATCCATGGGATTATGATTACACTGTGAGAACAATAGTGCCTGCCAGTGGTCCGCTCTAACCCCAGACGTCGTTGTGTATCGCAGTGTGTACCCTTACCTTGGAGGCAAGTTGACCTCCAAGGTAAAAAGCTGCGATGGGGGATCGTATGGGAAGATGGTAAGTGTGAGTTCTTCGTTAACGTCAGTGGTAAGACCTTATGTGGCAGGTATTATACCACCGAGTCCCGCCTGCCATCGAGCCCTGGAATGGGCTTCGGATGCGCTGAAGAAACAAGGGCACGAGGTCGTGAATTTGTGGGTTTCCATCTCATGTCACGCGTAGTTTGTGCTTGAGAACGTGTTCAGCACCCCTCCGCCCATCATAGAGGGCCTCCGTATCGGCTTACAATTATGCTTCTCTGATGCAGGTCGGTCTCGGTTTCCTGCTTTTTCAGCGTGGTTCTGATCGCGTAATAGGAGCTGGACTTTTCAAACCCTTGCGTAAAGATGAAAAGTTGGATCCCGTTATGACCGCCAACAAGTCCATTTTGGAGATGCCACTGTTCGTCAAGAAGTTCCTTGCTATGTTTACTCGCACCTTTACGGGAGACGAGGTCTATGCATCTTTGGTCGAGTCATTGCATACCAAGACGGCAGCGGAAGAACGTGCGCTCGTTGTCGCTCGGGACGAATACCGAGCGCGATGGCACGATGCATGGGAAGCGGACGGTTTGGACTTTGTCCTGACTGTTCCTCATCCCATGCCGGCCATACCTGCAGGGACAGCTGAGAAGGTCACGTTGACCTCCGCCGCGCTCGGTATGATATGTAACATCGTACGCATCGACAACCCCATTTCTACAGCCCTGTATGATTTATCATGTGTGACAGGTCGACTACGTTGCTGGCGTTCTTCCGGTGACTTTTGTGAGCGCAGAGTTGGACGCACTACCCACAGATTTCCAAAGGAGCGAGGAATACAAACGGATGGGTGCAATTGGCAAAGGCGCATACTCTGTCTATGATGCGCAAGCGATGCATGGGCTACCTGTCGGCGTCCAAGTGATCGGGCGCCGTTTCGAAGAAGAACGGGTTCTACAAGCGATGAAGGTCGTCGAACACGCACTCGAGGAAAGTGGCAGGAAGTTTATGCCGAGAGTGTTCTGATCCCGTTCATATACCCACACCGGAGCGTTGGATCGGAAAAATAATATGTAAGGTGCCCACCTTATCTTTTCCTTTTCCCTTCTTGTTTCGACCCTGTGTGCCATGGTAATTTTTAGTGTAATATACTCTCATGAATCTTTGATGGTTCTTCCGTTTCCTAGCACTCCCATCAGCCTTAGGCTATATCTTTTTCTCAAAGTGTGTGTCGTGGGTATTCAAAGCTGGTAGTACAAGCTTGAGTTGCCTTGCGACCCAGCTGACTCGGAACTCAATCGTTTCACGATTCATGCTGAGAGGCACAAATTCCCAAGTCGACCCTATCATGATGTTTGGGGCCAATCAGGGTACGCTAGAAGACCGAGGATAACGGCTTGTCCGCTGGTCACTGCTATCAGCCTGAATATTATGGATGGTACATAAGTTACAATCAGAAACTCTTCCTAGCCGTTCTACCATCGGTGAGGTCCAGAACGATGTGCAGGCCCCAGATCTAGTCATAAATGTCCGGTGTTACATTCCAATGGAAACTTGATGTGACCACCAGGCCACGTATGACGGGATATGAACGACTCAGCTAGCTAGATGGCAGCATCATCTAGTCATACCCCCCCTAGGAAATGAGAGTTCTCTGAGACTTGCAATTTTGCGGGACCGCGTTGAGTACGAATACGTCTCAGTCCGTCAAAGGTTCTCGCATGTTAGTTTAATCCAAGAAACAAGCGGTACTCGAGCTGATGACCCACCATATTTTCTACTGTCCAGAGATAGATGAGTGACTAACGTCACAATTTGATCGCATCTCACGACGTATGCGATAGGTTTTGCGCCCTGTATCTCATCCGATGCGTTCGCATCTCGTCGTATAATCATACCGCCATTTGAAATTTTATGCGGAGGTAATGCTACTGGTATCGGGGCTCGGGGATAGAGGTTAGGTACCGCTGCTGAAAGGAGAGGAATGAAGGCGGAAATGATACTGTGGAGTCCGAGTGTGGGAACATGGACGAGAACAGCACAAAATGGCGAACAGGAATGTGGACGAAACGAGCATAGTCTGTTGAACAACGGAGCCAAAGTAGTGCGAGAATACGAGCGAAACGGACCGAAAGCGCTATGTGAATATGAGCGAACATACCGGAATGATGTAGGAACAATGATGCGAGGCTTGCGACTAGAAGTGAGGGGAAACAGTGCCGAAACGATTAGGAACTCAGACATCAGCTTGCCAGTCTGGAGCTCCTTTCCTTGATCATGTGCTTGCATCCACCAAGTAGTCCTTTGAACATTATAACATCCTGTAACGAAGCACGGGTCAGCTCCTCAGCCTCTCCTTTATATGCCTAAACAATAACAGGTGGGCTATACAAAGACACCGTGACCTGCATTTTCTGGCACATTTTTCTGTTGTTGACTCCCCGTCTCCTTGAATCCGGCGGTGGCTTCTGTCCCGAATGCCCCCAGCTGCCGGTAAGCACACAGGCTCCTAGTTCTAACACCAGTAAATGTTCATAACAATGTTGTATGGCTGCCCTCCATTTCATGCGTGATGAGGACGCGTTTTAGGTGTTTCCTTCGCGCTGTCAGATTAGGAGGGAGTCTTGGGGTTGGTTATAGCCACCGTAGTGGCGTTGGAATCAGTGCAGAACATGGTAACCATCAGCCTGGGGTCGTGGCGGAAGTAGAGCGGCTCGGACGTAGCTGGGAGGGAGGCTCATTTAACTTGATAAAATTATCAGATCTAGAAAAGGAGCCAGATAGCTTAGTGCACTTGAGCTTTTACTTTGCAGGAGTAAATGCCTCGTTTCTGTGGAGTGATCTATCTATGTACTTCAGATGACAATCTTACAGTGAGTTGGACAGAAGCGGCATTTCACAGTAACCGTCTTGGCGCAGGCGATTACCGAGACGGTTTCCATGGCGAATTGACTGATTGGAAGTATGTGCCTGCTAAGTTCCTGTTGGGACTATCCCGTTCCCGTTGTATGTCAGTGCGGGCGAATGAGATGGTGGAATATTGCTAAGCCACGGCACGGTAGCTTATTCACCGTAGATTATTTGCCGGCCGGGCCAAAGTCTTGTTGTGTCTGCTGACTAAGCGTCAGTCATCCAGCCTGAGTGAGACCAGTAGCATCAAGTTAAACATAACCACGCCCCTAGTTCACTGCTGTATCATGCTCGTCATTTGAATGAAGGGCTGCCATGCTTTCCATTAGCGTAGGATGTATTCACCTCTGATGTGCTCGTACGAAATGCGGGACCCGGGCTTCGCACGTAAGTTTCTCGAGGTAAGTATCTCCATTAACAATTATCGATGGGGTATTTTCTTGATGCGGATCGGCGAGAACACATCAGTTTAAGTTTGCATTGACGGTCGTCAAGGTCGTCGGACACAGATCTCATGGAAACAAGGCATTTACTCTTAGGAAATGAAAGTTCATCCGTGAAGTTTCAGATCTGGCAACCCCGCCCGTTATCCAACGTGTTTCCTGTTCGTCGTATCCGCTTGCAACTTTATGACAGTGACATGGACCATACCAGCCACTGGAGGCCGACCCATAAAATGGGTGGTACGAGCCGTGCTGTGGTATCAGTGTCTTTCTCGTTGCTTCAACCAACATACACATGGATTCCCTACGCGTTGCCTCGCACTTTACCAGCTCAGGCTACATACCATACATCTTTGGCGGCATAGTCTGCTACCTCGCGATAAAGCGGCTCTTCGCAGTCCCCAAGGAACTGCAACACATCCCTCATGTTCCCGTGTTACCAACCCTGCTCAGCTATTTGCGGGGCGAGGCCGAAGACGTGCGCATTAAGAGACTATTGCTTCCGTACGCGCAGAAGGGGGAGCCTGCCGTGCTGATGTACGCGCTCGGTCGTTGGATCATCCATATCTTTGACAGCAAGGTAGGAGAATAAACGTTCGGTCTTGAATGCCCCGCATATCTAACCTGGATGGACGTGCCAGATCGCAAAGGACATCTCTGCGGATCCAGAGACATATCCAAAGGAGGTTCCACCGGATGGTCTTCTTCTTTGGCGGTTAATCGGATACAGTAATGTGATCTTATCCAACGGCGCTATATGGAAACGACACTCGAAGATCGTCAAGGCGGCGCTTGATCGAAACGTCCCGATCGAAGAATTCGGCCTCTTGGCGCTCAAGTTATTCAAGCAAATGGACAAGGGCGGTCTGCAGCGCTGGGACGATTTGACGATGCGTTATACATTAGATGCTGTCGGTCAGTCTATCTTGCTGCACCGTAAAAACCGAGTCGTGATTGTATTTGCGACACAGGGACGACTGCGCTAGGGCACGACTTTAACGCCGTCGGTGACCCTAACAATCCGTTCGTGAAGAAGTACAGCCATATCATGGAGAATATCGCCAACCCTGCCTACGTTGCGTTCCCCAAGTTCGAGAAGCTTATCCCACGGAATCAAGTCGTAGCTGTGATCGATGACTTGGTGAAGGCATTCCAGGATCTATTGGCAATGAAAAAGGAGAACCCGGGCAACGATATGCTGACGTACATGCTTGAGGACAAGGGTTAGTATCATTACTTTTTGCGTGTTTGGGTAATGACCTACCTCTACTAGAAATGACCGACACAGAAAATCGAGACAATATGGTCGTATTCTTCATTGCTGGTCATGTCAGTTGTATGACTCCTGTTCGAACTTTGTCTTTCACTGATCTCCTCTTTCATATACCAGGATACAACTGCTGGTGCCATGTCCTCGCTGGCCTATTTCTTGTCAGTCAATCCCGAGATGCAAGCCCGCGCCCGCGCCGAAGTGCGTGCTGCGATGGCCAATAACTCCTCCGCCATCCCTACCTTGGCCGAACTCCGCGAAATGCCCTTTGTTCAAGCATGCATCCGTGAATCACTTCGTGTCAACACGCCAATCACCTATGTTATCCCGCGCACCGCAGCCAAGGGCGTCCGGCTGGAGAGTTCGGACAACAGAGACTTGTTTATCCCGCACGGGTCGACGATCATCATCGATCTCACGACGATACACTATCGGGAAGATTACTGGAAGAATGCTTCCGAATTTGATCCCGACCGGTTCATGGCTTCAAGCAAGGGGATGCAGAGGGGATACTGGCTGCCATTTGGCCAGGGGCCACGACAATGTCCTGCACGGTACGTTTTCTTTTTGACACGGATTTTGGATCAGGGCTGATCAAGATGAACTATAGGAACTTTGCGATGTACGAGCAACGTACGTTGGCCGCAATGTTACTAAACGAGTGGGAGTGGACGCTACCGAAGGACTCTGTGCATCGGGATGGACTGAAGAATGGCTTCTCACCGTTTGCGCTGTCACTTCCCAAGGATCTATACCTCGATTTCAAGCGCTGCGAGAAGCCTTAAGGACATCTGTGAGGTAGAGTGTGGGCACGTCAAATATTTGACCCCTATTCGCTGGTCGAGAGGGATGATTGATAGGTGACCTGGAGGGGCCATTTTCAAGTAAAATTACATAATCATTGTGTCTTCTTGGTTATTCCTGTTTAATCCGACCCACATAAGAAGAGATCTGAGGACCTAGAACTCATATTGGTATTGATAGCAAAATGCTTGTAGTGAAAGCTACACAGGAGGTAGAAGACGAGTAAGCCAAGAGTAGAAGTGTAGCTGCATTTGATGATTTGACTGCAACACGACCTCAAGCAGCCCGAAATAGTCTACTATTAGGATGCAGAACGGGGACGAGGGGGAAATACTCGCAGTAACAGCTTCCACAACAACAATAGCAAACTGAAAAGTGGATCAATCCATTCCAGTTCGACTGGTTGACCCAATATTTGTTCCACGACAGCCCAAATAATTCCTCGTCCTAACCGAGTGTTAATGTTTCGGTTTCAAGTTGATGATATTGATTTGCGTGTGTTTCGAAATATTCGATCTAGGCGAGGGGTTAATGCTATTCAGATGATGGAGTACAATCTTTGTGGCAAGTACAAAAGGCACGAATGACAACATTTCCTGCTGAAATCGTGCGGTTGGGCCCATCTATGAGAAATACGGCGAGAACGCGATACAAGAGTCAGGTGGAAGGCGGAAGGTAGGGCGACGCGAACACACGACAATAGCTACGAAAGGATCTTGGAATCGCTGATTGTTCGTTTGGGTGTTATCGCATTTTCTGGTCGGTTCATCCTGTTGGAGATCATCCCGTCTACTAGTACATACTTAGCTACATTTCTCGTACTTACACTAACTTACCATATTTGGACGACAGCGTCCGCTAACGCGCGCGTCCGCCCGTTCCGCTTTCTCCAGTCTCG
>JBBPJY010000224.1:6798-19741 GCA_038088975.1 Xerocomus cyaneibrunnescens
CAAGATCCATTTTGCATACAATCACTCGTGCATAAGACTATGAAAGCAACATCGACTGGCGAAGAGGATACAGTATTTGCTATCACCAAAATACACTGAATTTTTAGGTTGGTCACATCTGGCGACCTTCGACGTTCAAGCTCTGCCAGCTCACCGACATTTTGCAATGTACAGACTACTGTCCATGAATAACATCGATATTATGTCCATGCCTCTCTACGATAAGTCAATAAGCGAGCGTTCAGTGTCCGAGGATACATCCGTCAAGGAGTGATCAGCGAATGATTGAGCGTATACATATAATGCGTGCAAAGTCATGTCCCTAGCCAGCTGGCCGGCTGTCGAAAACACCCTGCGGATGTCTGAGCGAACATCCTCGGCGGCGATCGCGGATACTCACCACCGAAACGAAATACGTGGCACCACAATCTGTTATACCGTACGGACCGGCACCCGAAGCGTCTTCCGCCGCAACGTGACGAGGCGGGTCGCCTTGACCTGCTTCCCAGCCTTTCCGAAGTATCTCTCCGTCTCGAACGACCAGTGGAGACTGCCTACGATCCAATCCGCGAGTCCGTCGACGTATACGCGGACGTCCGCGTCGATGGCAGGGCCCCAAGAGGGTAGGTTGGCGCGGTCACGAACGAACCGGTCGATGGCACGCTTGCAGTATTCACCGACGACGTCGACGGCATCTTGAAGGCTAAGTCCTTGTTCATGCATGATGACATCGATCATGTTGTGTGTGTGCCCTTTTGATTGCTCGACGTCATACGAAAATATATCCTGAGAGATTTATTCGGGCGAGCACGACGAGACATTTGGGTCAGTATTAGAAGTGAAATTGGATGCAGCGGACATACGTTGGACCACGTGACGAGATCGTTCGCGGCTTCGCCTAGGCTACAGAGGATGGGATGGTCCATGACGTCATCGGGAATATTGAGGTGGTGTGCGTATTCGATGAGTACCCAACTGGATTTGCACCCACTCGTGTCGCGGCGGAGGGAAATGTACGACTCGAGATCAGGAATGACGTGGTTGGTACGGTCGAGGGCCTGCTGGTGGATCGCTTGGAAGAAGAGCTCCATCGTCTCTTGGAAGCGTCGACAAGCACCAGGAGAAGCCGTTTCCATAAATCGTTTGTAAAAACTGGAATTGTGGTCAAGAGCTGATCATAACAGAAAGAGAATACGTACTCTTTTGTCATCCGATTCAGACGCGCGGGTGAACGGTATGTGTGCGGGTGATGAATGGAGTTCATAACAACATTAGCGACGCTGTCTATTCCACGATTGTCCATGTCGTCGGAGAGATTGTCCAGATGGAAAAGCCAATTGAGGAAATCACTACAGACGCGGAGCTGGGGGTAGCCGGCATTGGTATAGCACATCGCGGCAAGCTTCCCAGCTTTGAGGCCGTGAAAGGCACGACAAGCAGCTTCACCGAGGCCGGGGTCGCCGTTGAAGAGCCATCGTTTTGACTCGACGGAGACAAGTCTGTGGTTCCTGTCCGTGTGGAGGTCAAATGTGCAATGCGAAACGAGATCAGGAAGTAGTATGGTTGTGGGTACTGATTGGGAGGTGGAAAACGCAGGTAACATCTTGTAACGACAGACTAGGCCCTGAAGGAGCGACGGTTGATGGTTGGATCAGAGGAAAAAAGGAATGGCGAAGAAATGAGGTACCATGTTGATGTTGGCGGTGGGCTTATAATCGCGAGCGAGGACTAGCCAACTTTACAATAGGCCAGCAGGAAATGAACATCACAGTGGAGACTGGTCAGCTTTAAAAAATGACAACATGATATCAGCACCCCCGCGCAGCAAGGACTGACCATTTTAAACTTGCCCAACCCGACGTAGCCACGGGGCCGAGCAACGGTCGACCGTGGACCGGGTAGTAGGTACATGAACCTCGGTTCCTCGGGAAGGGTGCCCAATTCTGATTATCGAGATACAAACGCACTTCAGCCTGTGCGCTACTTCAGCAAAACTTCGACAAGGAAATCAAAAGGCTGTGGTGTCAGCGCACGTATCGTAAGGACAGTCGTAATGACAGGTGATTCTCCGTTGATGTATGAGCGCGCAATTCCAACCTGTGTCAGCGGCGGAATCCCTTCCCCGTGAAGATAAAGAAACCAAGGCTTGTACAAACAACGGATCAGCTACAAGGCACCGCGTGGTAGCTGCCATCACAAGATCAAAATGAACGTCGACATTTGTCAGTTTGCACTCTAGATCAGGGACAGTGATCGATATTATTAGCATTTGTGAGCAACACGATGAGGTTCCATGTAGCCACCGCTCGTCGCGGGAGGCCCATCCCCAAAAGTGAGACATACCATGAAACTTTACTGAAGTTGACTCCGTCCGATAGTCGCATTTAGAAGTGAAACGGTCAGCTTGCAGGTAGCCAACAGCAACCGCAGGACTATATACTACTCAGGTTCCAGATGTCGTACCATAAGATAAGAATCGGCCTGGTTGTGGGATACGCACATCCAGGATAATAGGTAGCAATAACAGATCCTCAGTGTCGGTGTTTAAATTGACAGAACTTGACAGGACCACTCAAAGCTTAGGTCGGTCAAAGGACACCATAGCCACACGTTCAACGAACGGTTAACGTCAGAAGACAAGATGACCCACGTCTCTGTTATTCATAGCTTAGTTATGGGCCTGGAGTAACGGACCGCTTGACGACCCAACTTCAGAAGCGCGTGAAGCTCAGTCAAGCACCTGCCCGTAGAAGAATTAAGCTAATGCCTCCTGAGGTCCTAGTCTACAAATGAAGATAAGCGTAATCGAGTGAAACTCGTTGACAGAAGCCATTGACGGAGATCTTCTCGGCTTAAGTCACCCGTAACACCAACGGCTGTTCCTGCCCTAAGCCAACATAGAGTTGATGTAAGTACACCCGAGGCTTATAGTTCCGTTCTGGGAGCGGCAATCCCGTCAGCCTAGACCATCCAATGACAAAAGGGGAACAACCTACGTAGTTGTTGTCCGTGCAGCACACAGGCAGCTGTTTTGTCACACAGCTCTTTCCAAGCCCAATCACGGTGAGCGTCGTGCAGGTTAAACCAACTAACCCAAGGTTGTTTGCAGCAGCATTGGACATGCCAGTGATGGAGGGAAGATTTGAGAGAGTAAACGCCTGCAAGAGCATGCCAGAAGGTGAGATTAGTGCCCATAGGGAACGCATGTAGGTAACTCACGCTCTGCACCCCGTTGCAACACACGATTTCACCGGAGGTGCACTGGGAACTGCCTTGAGCGACAGCGAGCGCGGCCAAGGACCAGATCGAGAACAAAGCTGTGCGCAACATGGATGTTTCGAGTTATTCCACCTTGATCGGAAGTCAGGTGGGCAAGGACCTTTGTGTGAAGGGGTGGTGTCAACGGGACTGTCATTTTCACGCCGCCCTATGTCAGATGACAGGTTGCTTGACTGGCTGTGGGAGGAATCATAATTGGACACTGCCACCAGACTACGGCGCTAAGTATAAATCACCATGAGAGTGACACAAGCGGCGCAAGCATAGTTCGAGACGACCAGTTACTGCTTGGAGGCTCCAGAAATCGAACTCCCTGAACCTGTCATTGCCACTGCCAAGAACGGCTATCGGGCCATACCTTCAATTGTAGGTCTCCCGCTAGTCTAGACGTGCTGCGTGGCATTCCACTAGCCAGGTCCTTTGGTTCTACTACAGAAGCACTATGATTTCCGGTCGTCAGGTCATGCTAACAGTGTCTAACGATGTGACTTGTTCAGCTGACAACTGATTCAGTTAACAAGTTGAAGCATATCGACAAGTTCTCGGCTGTCTTTTGATTTCAACCTATATCCGTCGTGTAGGTCTGTCCAACATATGTCCTGGTGATCACAGTATGGTCTCAATGCACCGCATCTGCCACATCTGGTACGTCTCCTCCTCTCATAAGCACCGTCAGAGTTGCCTCGGCTACCCGGACCTCGGGCGTGCCGTTCGTCAATGTGTATCTGACAGAGGCTCACACATCTCAGGAAGACTTGGGAGCAAAGAGAAATCCTGAGCAGTTATAATCAAAATTGGTTTGTCTTATACTTCTTTCATGGTGCGTCCCAAAACTGTACCATCTCCCCTCCGAGAGAATTGGCTCGTTCGCATGCAAGAGTAGCTCAGATCAATGCTGAGCGAGTTGAGGCGAAGCACCGCCGCTCCCCGTTGTACGTAGTTGAGTTGTTTATCGTTGTTATACGTAACAATGCTCACATTTGTTTGATCTGATGTCTCGTAGCGAGCTGTATTATGCTAATTCTCCGAACAACTATGCATGTCATATTGGAGTCGACTGAGTATCTTGCACATTCTTCACGTCGAGTGGGCCTAGATAGTGTTCGTATATGTTACTGAGAACACAACCTTCCCACTCAGACCTACTCGACGGTGTGGCTGTCATGGTTCGCCATTACATACGTGGCTTAAGAAGACCAGCGAGGCATGAGGCGAGCATGGAAATATGCACCAGTAAGGCAAGTCAACCAAAACTCATTCAGGTAACAACCTGGACTAAAAGCATGCTCCGTGCACAACGCTGTAAGGTGCCGCCATAGCCTGATTACAAGGTTTGCACATGATGGTAATCCAGAATTTGAAAGTCGCGGTAGAGTAGGGCTTTCTCTACGACTGATATCCAATGCTAGGCCTAGTTTGGTCAGATGGGCCAATGTTTTCGATCCAACTTCCTGACCTTTCTTATCGGGTACCCTATTTACACCAGGTTTGATAATGGAGGCCGCCAATTTTACGCAACAGCAAAGGTATTGTGTGACAGTAACCGATGGGAATGCGCATGGCCCTGCTCTATGCTGCTGAATCAGGATGTTTTAAACACCGTCTCAGGTGTTTCTTTACTCGATAAGTACGGGCAACTTGAGGTAATAAATGGACCTTATCTGTTGATTTACCAGAGTTGTTACTTCCCACACAATACACGACTGGACGACCACAGGCACCTTGGCACTGGGGTGCCTCTTAATTCAATATATTGGACGACGAGCTCTTGGGAGTCAAACTTCTTATCTATTTGCCCCTGGACCCCTTGGTCTACCATGTATCGGGAACGTTATTGGGGTCAACACAGATGCTCCATGGATAACATGTGCCAGGTGGGCAAGAATATACAGTAGGTGGTAACATATTCAGCTCTACCTCCTGCCCTGAAGCTGGTATCCATACAGGCGACCTAGGTTATTCTCGACTGCCGGGAAAGGATATCATTTCAGCAAAGACCGCCAAGGACCTGCTTGAGAATCGGTCGAAGAATGAATCAGACCGTCCATACCTCATCACCAATGAATTGTGAGGTTCATTTTATGTACTTTTCATACTGCTGACTTCAGTTCGCCTTTGAAAGTGGCAACGGTCACTTAAGGAACTTCACCCGAAGAATCATGGATGGAAGCGCTCAAAGGGGCATCTGCCACCGCATTTTTGGGTGCGTTGGTCAACTTTGTCGTGAGATCTTTTACTGATACGTATCATTTAAATGTCAGTTGCATCTGAGACTGTACGTGACACGATGCTTGACTGGTGACCATGGTCGCTAACAACATGATACAAAAACAGTCCAACTCAGCCCTGATGACGTTCTTTCTCGTGATGGTGGTGAACCCGGAAGTACACGTAAAGGCACAAGCACAGACTAACGCTGTGGTAGGCAGAGACAGATTACCAGTAATGGATGATCGACCTCTGTTACATTTCATTGATGCTATTTTTTGGGAGTCGCTGAGATACAGCCCTATCGCCCCTCCTTGTGAGTGCTTCATCAATATGCCATTCCTTGTCGCTGATCCATTTGACACACGCAGCGGTTCCTCATGCTGCTGTTAATGATGATATATAGTGAATTCCACATACCAAGGGGCGAGTAATATGAAATCTCCACAGTGACTGAGTGTCCATTGATAGATGATCTCAGGTGCTATGTTAGCGAACTTTTGGTTAGTGTACTCTACGTTCTCTCAAATAAATTTTGACGATTCTCTTTACTAGGTCGATGGCACATGACGAATCCAGGTTTCCCGAGCCACATGCATTTGTACCCGAATGATTCCTCAATGACGATGGTTTGCTCAAACCCAACGATATTGAACATATTGCATTTGGATTCGGTCGACGCATCTGTATCGGGAGGCGCTTTGCGGACATATCTGTATGGGCGGTCATTGCCAGAGTGTTGGCTGTATTCAAGATATCGAAACCCGTGGACAAGAACAGGGTGTGAGTGATTCACGACGAACAACCCTCGATCCTGGTTGTAATTCCGATGCCCTGCATAAACATCCACTTCCGTTTAAATGCAGAATGGTGCCCAGGTTTCCGGAGATGGACGCCGAGGAACTCAGGCAATTAATTGCTGCTAGCACTGCTTAACACAGTTACTTTTTTGGGTTCAAACCTGTCTTCGTTGATCAACGTTGATCATTCAGACATGTATACACGTAGCCACTTCGACCTGTTTTTGTCAGACTCCTGCACATGTAAAGTTATGCACCATACTGGGAGGGTCGGTAAACATGCCTATATGCAAACCAGTGATCCAGGCGCAGTTCCCTCGTTCCAAACAGCTAGGACAATTGCTATACCTACAAAGATACCGTGTACTGTTCTGTATGGCCTTACGTGGACTTCCCCAAGCGTAGTACGAGGCCGTGTCTGGTAAGATAATGCTCGAGCATCAAGCATCTCAAATAATTGACGGATGAGCTGCCAGTGCATGGGACGGTAAGTCAGACTCGTCTGTTGCAGTTGCCCTGTTTCATCCGCCGTCCACCAGCCTGTGCCACAGTCCGAGACGAGGAGGGCTGTTCCTTTTCTTTCAAGTCTCCATGACGTATGCGAATGCGGTCCATTTACTCCATACGTGCGCGGATAACAGTTTGAATGCATATCTAAATTGCGCTGATATCATTTCGAACTGTGATCCGTCTCGATGGTCCGGCTGGGTTGGGAATCTAAGCATACAAAAAATCGTTATCGCTCGAGCGCTCTGGAGTGGCAGCATTCGCGTCCAATAGGAAAATTACCGCGCCGTTTCATCTCATCAGTCTGCCGACAAATTTTTCAGGAACTGAAAGCTTACGAGGAGACTCGGGCAGCGTGATTTTCGCCGCTGCCGATACGTTTATTCCCCCTTTGTAGCGCTTGGACTGTGTAGGCACGAAGAGCTGGCGCCGTCGATCCACAATCATGCTGATGCTGGAGCAATGAAGATTCTCTGTCCAATCCTCCTCGGGCGGAAGATAGGCTTTTCTGCGAATGGGCGGCGGGCTCCACCGTCTTCATTTGTGCGATTACATAAGCGCGTATTGACCGCAGCGTAGCGCCAAATGGCATACCGGGTATATCTCTATAACTACCAGGATGGCTCCAAAACTTGGCTCACGCACGTCCACACGAGTGCCTCAGGCAGCCCAACGCAACACTCTTATGTCGTCGCCGTCAAGGCGTTCGTTTGGTGTCCCAAACGCGCTGGGAATTCAGCATGACGGCGAGATCCAAGACGTCCACGACTCGCACAGGACGTCGCGCCGTGCCTCCTGGGTACGGCCGAATATCTTGTCGTTGTTGACGAGCCAGGATGAGGAGCCGGGTGTCAAGTCCCCAACTTCGGAGCGACCACCTATCCCTAGTGCACTGCGTGTCGGGGAACCAGATTCGACTCCCCTGCCAGTGTTGTCTATGATCGTGTTGTCCATTGTGAGTATATCCATCGTTCGCTTTCTACGGTAGCTCTCAGCGTTGAGTAGACCATGCTTGGGGAGTTCTTGTCCGCAAACGTATCGATGCCGTTCCTGCTCTTCATGGTGAAAGGTAGGACTACATCTGGCGTGATATCGCGTGACTTCTCTGAGACGTTTTGTCGTTTCAGGATTTAACGAGTTCCAAGAGGAATCAGATATTGCCTTTTATACTGGCATCCTAGGTTTGCCCATAAGAGCTTTCGTTCTCGGACATGCACTTACCCCGCCCGTCTAGTGGCTGCATTTTTTCTCACTCAGTTCCTTACTTCTCTATTATGGGTACGTACCAATCATTTCCAGTACGCTCATTTCTGCTTTACTCAGACGTCATGCAGGCTACTGTTGCCGACAGGCATGGTGGTCGGACTGTGCTGTTTCTCTCCTTGTTTGGGAGTGCAATCACCGTTTCGATATTCGGTACTTGCACTTCGTTCCGCCAAGCTCTTGTTGTCCGGTTACTTCAAGGTGTCTTTGCAGGCGCGGTCGGGGTGGCTCGCGGATGCGTTGTCACTGTAACTGATGCGACCAATGAAGGCAGAGCATATGCCATCATGGGGTAATTACCTCCTGCAAAGGTGTCTCGGATGGTCACTAAGTAGTAACTATAACTGCAGCTTTTGTTGGGGTCTTGGCGGTGTCGCGGGCGCCATTGTCGGAGGAGTGTGTGCGTCATCTCGTAACGGATTGTCGTTGAAATAGCTCAAACATACGCTTCAGTTGAACGACCTGCGGAAAAGTGGCCAGAGATGTTTGGCCATATCCCGTTTTTCGTTGGTTATCCATACTTCTTACCGTGCACTGTTGCTGGCGGTATTACCCTGATTGGTGCGCTCCTTATACCTTTCCACTTTCTTACATTACTCATTCCCACATAGGTTCGATCTTATCACTCTTCCTTGGTCGAGACGGAGGGCCAAGGCAAGGTGCCATTCGCCTTCCCCCAGAGAAACCTGGAAACCAACCGTCACCAATACCTGAAGAGGAGGAGATCGCGGCTGAGCCTTTTGTGGATGAACAACCTACAGGATTGCTCAGCGCCATTAAACGGAAAATCTCGCGTTCATTCTCTGTATCAAGCTCGCCGGTCATTCATCCCACTGAGATCCCCACCACACCATCAGTCCCCTTGATTTCATCTCCGTCCATAGAGAGACAACGATTAAGCCGGGCCAATGGATCCGCATATGGTTACGGTGTTAATCAGAGGCATCGTATGGCGAGCACAATCAAACCACGCAGGAGTATGGCAAGTACTCTGAGGAGTGGGCGGAGCACCTATTTTGATGGCCATCACTCGTCTTATGAGGGCTCAGAGCTCAACTTCGCTCAGCGATTGCTCATGGCGAACGAGAATGCGGTGACGAACATTGCCGACTTGTGGGTTGCCGCTGCAATGAATGTCGATAATGACGAACAGTACGACTTGGACGCTGAAATGCCGACGGACGAAGAGCAGGGAATGTTTGGTAGCGAAGAAGGTAGCAACGAGCAGGACGTTTTTGGAACGGTTCGCGGGAGGCAGGACTTGCGGAGCATCGACAGCATGACGATCTCATCTCAGCGTCGTCCGCGTTCTTCGCTGTCCAGGCTCGCGTCGGCTCGAGGCTTTCCCCGGCGCTCTCTCTCGCGGACGTCTACGTGGGATTCGCATATGCCGGGGGGTGGCCGTCTTTCTCGCCGTTCATCCGCGACTGGCCCAAGCATCTTTGCCCACGCGGGTGTCCGGCTTCCGCCTGCTGTTCTCGATGCGCAAATGCGCGAAACAGAGCCCTCGGATGCATTAGCGCCTATTCTTGAGCACCGCGGGTCGGTGCATGCTATCAGAGGGACCGAGTCTGGAGCTAGAGAGGAAGTGTCAGAGAGACCCCCCTCGCTGGCATCCCAGCTCCCTATCCTGGTGATTGTCCAGTATGGATTACTAGCACTGCACAGCACGACCCACGATCAAGTCTTCCTATCGTATCTTGTCACGTGGGTTGAATTTGTTTTTCTAGTTGACCATGGGACTGACAAGGAAAATGGCAGTGATTATGGATCTGGAGGGCTGAACCTAAACCCGGGACATTTCTCGCAATTAAGTGTGTGCTTTCGGTATCTTGATCCCGAGTACTACTGATCTGGTGCTTCACAGTCGCTCTGATGTGTCTGTGTCAGATCGTCTATCAATTCCATCTCTATCCGTGAGTAACTCGTGTATTGCATCTCATATACTGTTGCTAATTTCTTTCAGAAATATTGGGCAAGTACAAACATTTCGTCCGTGACCCGCAAAGCTACTGACCTTGTCATCAGTCCCCCCCGTGGACGTTTCTCGCACCTGGCGATGTTCCGTCTCGGATCATTCTTGTTCATCCCTGCTTACCTCACCGTCATTCTATACCGCGTGTTTGCAAGCGCAACCGACGAAGGCAACTTCTTCCTCATGGCTGGTAAGTCTTTGCCAAGCTGGTTTTAGTACTGCAAGTTTCATAGACTCCTCTGTTCAGCCCTTTCTGTTAGCACGTAAGCACCTTTATACTAGCCGATTGTCGTGTCATTACTGAACCGAAACGCACAGCGCCATTCGGTACTGTGGTAGCACGTTTGCGTACACGGCTGTAGCCATCCTTCTAAACTACAGTGCGTCCTTATGTGTGTCTGCCATCGATGTGCCAAGACTAAATCGCTTTCCTTTTCCTCAAATAGTGACCCCACCAGCAGCGGTTGGGTTTGCCAACGGCGCTGCACAGAGTGTCATTAGCCTTGCGCGTTGTTTCGGCCCTATTCTCGGGGGCTACGTGAGTCATTCGTTCTCTTTTTCCCTGGTGCGCTTGAGCTTGGACGCTGACTTGACGTGCACCCGTTGACAGCTCTGGGCGGCGAGTACACAGGACGATCCGTCGGGGTACCCGCTGGGATTCCTGGCATGTGCGGTGGTATGCGCACTGGCTGTAGCACACAGCTTTTTGATTCGGTAGTATGGAGGAACGATTTCACGATTTTCCTCTTTTCTCATCTTCTGTCTTTGTTGTACTCGTCCCACATCGCGTCTCTGCATATCAAGCACACCATAAAAGGTCGGAGAGCATATTCATAATCATATGCAATCAATTCGAGCTGGTTCGTGCAGTGTATTTTGCATTCTCGTCACCGTCATCCCTCTTCGCCAGCATCATTGTGTCTGTGTTTTATATTAGATAACGCATGATAATTGATGGCAAGAGCAGGATAAATTCGAGATCATGCGTCCGTAGACGACCTAAAATGTACCATCTTCTCTCGTGAACTTGAGTCCTGTCCCACTGGGAAGGTGTACCTACGAATCTGACGGGTGCGCATCTAATAGGATCTATACATAGCATGGAAAACGAAAGCAGGAAGTAAATAACAGGCACGCCATCATGCCTTGACGGATATCACTCGTAAATGGAGGAGTGACCGCGATAAGCGCCCAACGACCTGCGAAGAGGAAAATAGTGTTCAGCCCCGATCACTATCCTCGAAAGCAAGACAACATACATCCTTAATCAACCGCGCCTCCAAACTGGTCCACTCACCCTTACAAGGCCTATACCGTGCCCTTGGATGGTGCCTTTTGTGCCAGCGCCTCGTCGTACCGGCGGAGCAGCAACCGCTCCACCCATCCACCCCTTGGAAACGGTTTATCCCACCGATTGTGCAAATGCACAGCAAAGATTTTCTGCAGCACGAGGTCGAGTCCCCCGCCTTCTTCCAAACCATACCCATCCGCCCACTGCCCATCGGCACGATCGGGCGTGAACGGGTCAGGGATGCTATTGTCGAGTCGACAAGCAAGGGGGTCGCTAAAGCAAAATGGCAGTATCTTGAAGGGAGGTACGGACGCAGCGAGGAGGCGGCGCCAGAGTCGGAGGTAGAGGATCGCGCCCCAGTCAGTCGAGGGCGAACGAGGTGGTGTAGAAGTAGCCATGAGATGGAATGCTTCGCAGAGATAGGGCGAGTGTTGTTTGAAGTGCATGAGTGCACCGTTGAGCGCCTGGTAAGTTTTGCCTGTGTGAAAGGACGGTGGAGAGAGGGAGGTGTGGAAGCACCCGGACGTCAGGCGATGTGGATGTGCGGGAGGAAGGTACGTTACCCCAGCAGTCCCATTGGGTGACAAATTCGTGCTCGAGGAGCGGTTCGAGACTACGTGTGACGAGCATGTCCATATCAATCCATATCCCCCCATAGTGCCAGATGACAAGCAGACGGATGAGATCGCCGTCAACCCATGCTTTCTTGTCGTTGAGTTGAAGAAGTTTGCTCGCCTCCATTGCCGTTCCTTTGGCAAGGGCAGGAATATTGGCAACGCCGAGTGAGAAGGATTCAGGATAACGTTCAAGGTACTTGCGAACGATCGGGTTCTCGCTGAGGTCGCCATTCGACCAGAGGATGAGACGGGTGCGGGGTAGGTTCTGAGTAGCGAAGAAGGACTTGAGCATGAACTCTTGGCGTTCCCCGAACGGGACGAGGTCTGTGCGCCAGTAAGTGTGATACTGGTTGCGATTTTCAGGTGGTATCCAGGCGTCTTGACGGGTGTTGTGCTCTGGTAGAACGACAGTGCCAGCGAAGGCATAGCAGTCCATGCCCATTCGCATGGGTACACCGGCTTGGACTTCGAACCGCTTCTTACCATACAGCTCCTCGGTAACATTGTACAGCGGGCTGAGCCGGTCAGGGTTGAAGCAGCCCGAGAGCGGCGTGATAGGATGAATCTCGTCGGCAATCCAGTTGCGGTCGTAAAAGACAAGGTCGACATGGAGGTGGGGTTCGTATGTGTGCCAGACCCACCAGAGCGCAAACAGCGTGATGGGTATTGCGAATTTAAGGATGTTGAACAGCGTTCGAGGTCGCATCGTTACTCCAGTATGCGGGTGCGAGGATGCAGCTCGTCCTAGCCACCACCGACGCAACGACGGTAAGACTTGCATCAGAAATGGATAAGAATGGCGACGGTTGGAAGACTCGTGGTGGTCGTGAGTGGGCAAGACGCCGTACGGCGCCGAAGACATGGACTGGGAGCTTCAACTTGGAGGTTCGGTCCCAACCATCCAGCGGCAGACTCGCCACAGCCGATTCAGTCAATATATGGGAATGCTGTGAGCTGGAACTTTTCGTTGCTCAAGCGCTCTCTCATTGGACGGTCAAGTACT
>JBBPJY010000228.1:4126-21027 GCA_038088975.1 Xerocomus cyaneibrunnescens
CGAACCATCAGACGTCGAAGGACGTCCAGCGGATGACTTCCTGCTGCTATACAGCCTCGAGAGGCCCAACGTCGACGTCTTCTCCGTCGGACTGCTCTCCTCCAACAACGTCCTGTGTGCACATCGCCAAGTCAGCCCCCTGCGCCCGTAGACGAACCAAGCAATGGAAAAACCACTCACGACGTCACTCTAGGAGGCGGTTTGCGCGACCGGCCGATCGACGTCGTAAACGTCCCACCAAACAGACTGTGTCTCTCCGTGCTCTTGCCCACGTCCGCGGTGCGTTTGGTTCGGGTGTGCCTCGCTGTGACGTTGGCGTCGTCTGTATGGGACGAGGCGGCCGCTTTCGTCGGAGACGGCGGCGACTTGGTCTCGCTGCTTGGCGTCGTGGAGCGTTCCTTGTCCTTGCTCGATCCATGCGAGTCTACACGACCAAACAGACGTTGGCGCAGTTTGGGAACGGGAAGCCCTGTCTCGCCCTAGCCGAACATGAATCCACTCATCAGCCCTCCTCAACGTGCGGCGCGCGACGAATCCACTTACCTCGCTCTGAGCACCCCGGTCCTCGTCCGCCGTCTCGTCTGGCTTTTCCCCTGGAACGCCGAACGCGCTTTCGCTTGGGGATGACGTCAGATGCGTCTCGGGCAACGCCCTCAGACCGAGCCCCGCAACGCCGACCATGCCGGCCCTCTCGATCCCAGCGGCGACGCTGGTACCCTCTGCCGAGCCGCCACCGTTCACGCTCGCGCCCGCACTCGATAGACTCGACACGCGCTTGGTGATGAGCGGGCTCGTGAACCCGTCCGTTTTCGGGCTCTCGAGGCTCCCGGGACCAGGCAGCGTGGCCGAGGGCGGTCCATTGAGCGTCGAGCCCATACTTGCGAACATGGGGCTGTTCAGCGAGTGCTGCGTCGACCCGGTCGGCGAATGGGCATACGTAAAGGACTGCGAGACAGAGTGCGTGATGGACTGTACGTGCTGCGGCTGATCGGGGAGGATGATGGAAGGTGGGCGACGCAGCTCGGCGATGGCATTGGCAATGCGCATGCGTTTGCCAAAGGCGACGATGCCAATCTCTGCCTTGAGGAGGTTGATGTCGAGCTCGAGGAGGACGTCACCCGTAATTTCTTGCTCTGCGAGGCGGCGAGGTGAGGTATAGTGGAATGGGACGGGGAATCAGACTGACCGATAAACTTGTCATACACGTCGGACCCAAATCCTTTCGACTTTAACCACTCGACGACTTCGTCGACGGTCCATTCTGAAGGAGGCGTAGATTTCTTCGGCGCTTCGGTCTCAGGGACCAGCGTGGTAGAACCTCTTCCTGCGGACGACACACTGTTCTGCAGGGACGTCTGTCGAGAGTGGCGAGTACCGGCGGCAGTGAGAGCTGGCGACGGAAGAGCGGCAGGTACATCACGAGTAATGCTAGGAGTCGGAGTGGCCCGTACCCTTGGCTCAGGGGAGGTGGACGTAGGAATCATATGTACACCCATAGGGACGATGGGGATGGGTGCAACGATGCTGATAGCATCAGGCGTCGTCGGAGTCGAACGAGGCCTGGGGGAGCGTCTGTCATTGGGGATAGGAGAGCGCGTGGACCTCGGCGGAGAAGTGGTGGGTGCAAACGACGTCTGATTCGCCCGCGCCGTCTGTCCCCCAGTCTCTTCTTCAGGAGAGGACAGATCATCCCTGGGAAGGATAGCAGACGAAGTCGCGGTGGAGATCTTTCGTCTGTGGCGACTTGCGACCGAGTTTCGACGTGCTTCCTCTTCCTCCTCTTCCTCAGGAATATGTGGATGGTCGCGTGTAAAGTGCATGTGCTGCAGGCGTCGGAACGCAGACTCGTCTTCTTCTTCGGCCTCACTCTCTTCGCTTAGCTCCACGTCGATAGGGGGTGCGCTCGTGCGCTCGTGCACTTCTTGAGCTTCTCGGGCTTCTTCCGCAGCCTGTGCCTCGACGACCTTGCGGGCTTGTTCGGCAAGCTTGTCACGAGCACTACGATGCCAACCCTCGCCGATCTCTCCGTCTGTTTCCGTGCCTGTCCCATCCGTTTCCCGATCTGTATCGCCATCCCGTGTGCTTGAAAAGGTGAAACTCTGGGCCCCGTCTCGGTCGCTTCGTCCAAGCTGCTCGATGGCCTTTTGGACGTCGGTCATGGTCGCTCTCATGACCTCGCCGTCAGCGCCGTCAGTGCCATCGGGGCCGTCAGGCCCTCCGATGGCGATGCCAATCCTCGAGTCCGTATCGCCATCTTGCGGGGATGTCTCTTCGAGTTCTTCGCCGAGAGTATCAAGCGAGTCTGGTGGGGTGGTGATGGGAGCACCCGAGGAGGTAGAAGAGGAGGTAGAGACTCCTCCCGTCGGCGGCGCAGATGTCGTATAGCTCTGAGGGAACAACCCGATTTTGCCAACGATGTTACGACCCTTGAAACGGAACATGGGTAAGCACGGGATGAACGGAAACATCGTCGAATGACAACGTGGATGGGGAAGTATGAATGCAGCAGGGGGTCGACATGGCCATGAGGAGGGAGGCCACGCGTCCGCTGGGCACACATGTGCGGTGTGTTTGGGAAATGAAAAAAGGGTGGGGCCTGGAGGTGTGCTTACCTGCCACCATCCGTCGCTGTACTGGTCGTCTTTCTCGATGACTTCGATAGGTTGTCCGGCTTCGAACGCTATTTCGTCCTCGTGTTCGGGCACAAAGTTGTGTAGAGCGTAGACATACTCGGGCATGTTAGAATGTAAGAGGGTTAACCAAGCCTGAGGAATATGAGGGTCAGAGAGAACTTGCTGGCGCCCGACAGAGATATGGGAACTAGAAATGGAGATGTGAGATATCTCGCGGCTTTTTACGCTGTCGAGATTCTCAGCCGGCAACGTGTGTGCTCGTCGACGTCGGTGTTGAGCTTCAAGTTGGCGGCGTGCACAGTTAGGGTCGACGTATTACTCAACCAAATTAGCAAACCAGGCCCCTTGGCTCAGAGTCACGATGACTACCCGCCGTCTAAGTACGATGAAAGAGCTACGCCGTCCTCGACGACTGATCGTTCCTCGTCTTAGCCTTCGTGACCGGAAATGCAAACAAATTGATGGAGACCAAGTACATCCTCTCGCAAGGCGTTCCGATCGAAATTGATTCGCAGGAACTCGATAGCAAGTCGGCCTTTCTCGCGCCGTCGTACAGCAATGAAATTATTGACTCGTTTGCCCTTCTTTGCAAGTTCCAGAGTTGCAGGGCACCACCCAAGAAGTGGCCAGAGCCAAATGCAGACGGGCTGCTGAGCTGGTGAGGTCCCATACTACCTCTATCCAGATCCCTGTCTGATTGCCATAGCTCGGACGTGCGTGCATCACGGAGGACACGGCGCTGTGCTACGAAGCACTTGGTGGGCTTCCAGGCCCCTACATCAAGCATTTCATGAAGACCATCGGACATGAAGGTATGCTCCGCCACGGTGCTCCGATTGGCTTGTTTTGACACTGCGGTGATTGTTGATAAGGTTTGAACAACCTTCTCGTGGGGTTCCCGACGAAAGATGCGTATGCGCTGTGCACGTTTGCATATAGCGCTGGCCCGGGGTCGGAGCCCATCTTGTTTGAAGGCCGAACGGATGGTACGATTGTGCCCGCACGTGGGCCGACGACGTTTGGGTGGGACCCAGTGTTCCAGCCAAGAGGCTTCGACAAGACGTGAGTCCTGTCTGCAGCTGTCCCCTTGCTGCACGCTGATCACCTCCCATAGGTATGCGGAGATGACGAAGGAGGAAAAGAACACCATCTCCCACAGATATCGTGCTCTGGATAAGCTGAGAGCGTATCTTGCCTCCTTGCCCGCCGAATCTGCATAATTAGTAGATGTGTACTTGCAATGAATTCGCCCAAGTGGATACCGGCAAGCAGTTGTATTGCCGGCTTCCGGTATCCGATCGCAACTTTGCTGCATGGCCTGCCGTCAAAATTTTTCAGACTCGAACGTTCAGGTTTTGAATCCAACGAGACGCTGCTGCAGTCGATTCATATGCACGCCCGCTGAGTTCGTGCTAACAGAAAATCTGATTTCTGTGGTCACATTTCATGCAGTACCAAATCAATTTGAACTCACCAGACAACGCCCATACGACTTGAATGTCAATTCCGTTCACACCGAGGAAGAAGCCTCGAATACACTTTGACCCTGACGAGGGTCGAAAGAAATCAAAGGCCCCGAATCCCCTTCAGAAACAGCGCGAGCAGCTCCCGATAGCAAAGGGTAACGTCCCCAATCCCACTCATTCGCCGATGCCTTGTCTCAGCGTGTGACTCACCAGGCAAGGACGCTCTCGTGCGCGAAATCCGCGACAACGATGTCTCTATCCTTCTTGGCGAGACAGGATCCGGGAAGACTACCCGTACGTGGTCATGCTCATTCGTCACCTAGCAATCGTCTCACCAGATCCCTGAAGCACAGAGGTCCCGCAATACCTACTCGAAGCTGGGCTAGCCGGGGACGGCATGATCGCCGTGACACAACCCCGTCGTGTCGCAGCTACTTCCCTCGCCGCACGCGTCGCTGCAGAGCAGAACGTCACCGTTGGCGGACTGGTTGGCTACTCTGTCCGCTTTGATGAAGCCTGCCAAGCCAATACGAAAATAAAATACGTCAGTGATGGTATGCTCGTGCGCGAGCTACTGTCAGATCCAATATTGTCTCGCTATAGCGTCATCATACTCGACGAGGCGCACGAGCGGACACTTCGCACGGATTTCTTGATCGCAAATCTCAAGACCATACAGGCAAAGAGAAATCAAGTCGACGACAAGAAGGGAAAGGGCAAAAACCCTCCCTCTGGATCGAATCCGCTTAAAATTATTGTCATGAGTGCTACCCTTGACGCCGAAAAGTTCAGCCGATTTTATAACAAGTTCGTGTTTGATTTCCGATTCTCTCCGACTTGCTTATCAGTAGTCAGTGCTCCGATTTTGTACGTCAAGGGTCGTCAACACCCTGTTCAGATATTCCATACGGTCGCTAGTCAGGTGGACTATGTCGACTCTGCACTACGGACGTTCTTTCAAATACATGTCGATAAACCTCCAGGGGACGTTCTCATGTTTCTCCCAGGTCTGCACCATATCGTGGAAAGTTTATCTGTGCCTCATCCCCATTGGACAGGTCAAGAAGATATCGAGAGTCTTGAAAAATCTATCAAAATGTATGCCAAACGGCTTCCCATAGAGCGCATGGAGGTGGGTCTTTCCACCGTAACCCAGTTGTCACCCAAATTGATATGCCGACTCAGGTAGCAGTATACCCAATGTATGCATCACTACCGCCTTCCCAACAAGCACGAATATTTTCATCGACACCTCCACACACAAGAAAGTGTATACTGGCCACGAATATCGCTGAAACGTCTATAACGATACCCGGCATCAAGTATGTGATCGATACCGGAAAATGTAAAGAAAAGAGGTATTTGTCGAAAGATACAGGTTGCGGTAAGATCTAGCTTCTTCCTCAGTGTTTCTTGATTGCTCACCCCACGTTCAGGGTTTGATACTTTGTTGACCCGCGACATCACAAAATCATCTGCCATGCAGCGCGCCGGTCGCGCAGGACGCGAGGTACATATCCTTGACTACGCTTTTCAAGCGTCGTGATTGACCAATGTCAGGGCCCCGGATTCTGTTTTCGTTTGTATACTGAGGAGGCGTTCGACAAGTTGGCAGTCTCTGCAGAGCCAGAGATTCGCCGTTGTAGCTTAACGCAGAGCGTATTACAACTCAAGTGTCTCGGCCAAGATTTCGAAGAGGTGGAGTTTATGGATCCACCGGACGTCCATTCTGGTGCGCGTTTGTGCTAAAGTGCTCGAACTCTTCCTGATTAAAAAAAAAAACAGTGTTCTCGGCTCTTAAAATGCTCTGGTTGTTGGGTGCGTTGGATAATTCCAAGACGCTAACAGCCCTCGGCCGGCGGATGGCCGCCTTCCCTATCGAGCCTTACCTTGCGCGTATCATCCTTGCATCGAAAACGCACGGATGTACCTTTGAAGTGATCGACATTGTCTCGTTGCTATCCTCTACGTCCAATCTTTTTCCTGACATTTCCGATCAGCGAGACGCGATCGCAGATGCGCGGCGCAAATTCCGACATCTAAGTGGTGATCACCTCACGATGCTCAACGCCTTTCGGTCCTACCAAGAGATCGCAGCCAGCGAAAGTAAAAGCGGACGTAAAGAATGGTGTCGGAAGCATTATCTGAACGAACGCACGCTTACGGAGGCGCTCAAAATTAGGGATCAGCTGAGGGTGGTATCTCAGAGGGTGGGACTCGATTGGAGGGCGTCGAAGAGCGACATGGAGGAGCCCGTGTTGAGGTGTTTTGCCACTGGGCTGATGCAGCAGAGCGCGCTGTTACAGCCGGATGGGTCGTATAAGCAGCTGATGGGACAGTTCGTCGTCAAGATTCACCCTGGGTCGACGCTGTGCGAAAAAAAGGTTCCCGCGATTATATTTGACGAGCTAGTATGTCGACGTATCTCCATTTTCTCGGTGCGTGTGTTGATGCGTCGCGCAGGTGTACACGAGTCAGATCTATGCACGAGGGGTCTCTTCCGTGCCGCGAGGCTACCTCAGCGGTATCACGCCGCCAACGACCAACGGATCGATTGCGAGTAGATGATAGTGCGACTTGATAACGACAGCCTGTCCATCTGATCTAATTTGTATCCGGCGGTCAATCGTGGGGGAATCTTCTGGACATACATACATTCTTGGAACTGCGACCGAGCTACCAATCTGGATGGTTGTACAGTATCCGTCAAGACCCGTGTCTCCATGTGGGCGTCCACATTGACACGTTTTCTTCTCCGGATGATAAACGTCTCCCGTAATTCGTTTTGACAAGGTGGTCACCCGTTCTCAGTCACCGCACTAGGTCCCCGACTGGTCTTTGTTATCGCTTGAGTCCCTTGATTGTTAGACTAGGCCAGGCAATGTGGAAGATTGACGAAAGCGAGGTATCGGAGGAAGCCGCTCGCAATATTCCAGGGAACGCACCCGTCGAAGTCAAAGGTGCGTCTTCACGATAACATGTGGCACTCACACAAGCGCCGACATGACGAACCTTGCGGCGGCCTTGGGGATGCTCGTTGACGCACGCACCCCTCCGTGTGTGCGTTCCTCTTCGCAGCGCTCGTCCAGCAATGGCTGTATATGTTCAGCAAGCATGGCTTCGGGACGCGGTCGATGCAGCGTTTAGACCTCGTCGAGGTGTCGATCGTGCCGAACGCCGACGAACCGGCGAGACGGGAGACGAGGGTGGTGTTGGAGATGACGGTCACTGAAGGTGCGGACGACCCCGGTCGACGTGCCATCATCAATTTGCCTCACGTTGCTGAATCCGTCCCCCCGATCGCGCAGACATGCTGAATTCTGCTGGGAAGATGCACAGCGCGTGCATCGTGCATTTCGTGGACATGTATGCCTCTTCCCGCGTGCCTCGTCGACCGGCCCGCCGGGGGACTGATTCCGCTGATCTGTGCGTTGCTTCCTTCTAGATGTACGACGCTCCCGATCGCTGCTATGGCGCTTGCAAACAGCGGGGAGGGATCGCCCGGGGTGTCGCAGAACATCAACGTCGTATACCACGCGCCGGCGAGTCTGCAAGTCTCCTTCTCGTGCTTCTCGTTGGCGGGCCGCGTCCTAAAGGATTCATGACCACAGGGGGGATCAACTCAGACTGATCAATACGAGCATGACGGTCGGAATGCGAACGCGAAGTGCGCGGATCGAGGTACGTGCGCCGCAGTGCAGAACAGGGTCGAGGTGTTGACGGATCGCCGGGTCGTCGTAGATATGGGACGTGACGCACCGTCGGCTCGTTGCGTCCGCTACGCAGGTCAAAATGGAAGCGTCACCGCCGAAACTGTAACTTTTTTTTTGGCGGAGGATATCGGAGTTTTGGGACGGATGGAGGGCTTGGACGTTTCGAAGGGTCGGATACTTTGGATGGCTGCAACGGGTATGTGCGAGGCTGGACACTTACGAGATGGCCACCCGCGTTCTTTCCCTTGTGGTATATTTTTACGCCGTTGAATATGTAACCAGCGGTGCTTGCAAAGGAGCCCACCCTGAGCGTGGAGTCATGCTCGGATCTTGGACGGAAACCGTCGCGGGAACGGCGATGGAGTGATGGTCCTGATGATCTCACTTGAGATAAGATAACTCAGGAGGTCCGATTTGGACTTGACCGAGCTTGATCTTCACCGCTCACGGCCAACTCACTTGATATCCAGCGACTGATCATCAGCGCACGGACATGAACGTCGAACTGCTACAGACCTGTCTGCTCGTAGGACGGTGGAACGACCAGCTCACGGCCTCGCTGGAAATGCACCCGGTGGTGAAACTCGCGAAAGCCGTCGTCGATGGCAACTTTCGAGCCGTGCTCACATCGACGTATGCACAGGAGTTGTTCAGCGTACGCCCATCTGTCGCGTTTGATGAACCTTATGAGTGTCTTCTCCACTGGAGCCTGCCGTCCGTCCCCGATGCCCTAGAACAGGAAGTGATTCGGCTCGTCCTAGCGGTAGCCTGTCTCCACGCCTTCGTCCAGGCAAACTGGACGGGCCCAGACCTCGACGTCAACCCCTTGGACGTTCTCGTCTTTCCTCCGAAAGACGCATACGCGCCCTCCATCTCCGATCCCCTTCTCAATTCAAAGGCCATCGCTGAACTTGCCTACGGCGGCGAGCCTGCATACCACCTCGCCCAGTCCGCCGCCTTCCTCCGACTTGCGCTGATTCTGTTTAGCGTCCCCCATGTCCACCTGACCTACACGCCCTGGTGGCGCCTGAGAGCGGTCATCGTCCACCAGCAGGTGCTCGACGAAGCCGTCCCTCTGCCATCAGACATATTCGGTTCCCTAGCCCCTCTCGTGGAGCGCACAACTTCCGACGCTGACCTCGCTGGTCGTCTCCAGCTCGAACAGGGCCTGCTCGAACACATCTTTTCTCACGACAAGTCTGCGGCGGCGTACTTTGTGCGCGCCGCCCGTGCGACGGGCTTACAGTACGAACTCACGGGCGCGCTGGGAAAGCGGACAAAGTTCCAGCAGAACGCGCTCTCCCAGCTCGTGCTTCTCGCCGAAAGTAGGAAGCGAGATGATGACGTGCATGATGCGCAGTCCTCCTCCGCCGATGTCAGTGCTTCCGTCGGAACCTCGAACGCGTCTCACTCCCAGCACGGCGGATCAGAGGGGGATGTCACGTCGGGTCTTCCAGAGACCCTGCCGCTGAATGACGACACCCTCCTCGAGCAGACGGAATTTACGTCGTCGAAACCTTCGACGACGGATCTGCTGCGTCATCTCGACCCTTCTTCCCAGCCCCCTTTACACCCGCTCGACCAATGCATCCTCTTGTCTCTCTGTCTCAACGTGCGCAATACGTCGCCTTCGCACGGTCTGACAAACGAGCAAATGTCGCCGTACGTCGCCCGCGTCCTATCCCATCCGAGGAATTGGTCCGTTCACACCATGGCGCTCCTCCTCCGATCCCGGCTCGAATCGACGCGCACCCGGACCGTCGAGCGTTCCACGCTACAGCTCCAAGCGCTCGTAGACCAGATGCCCACCGCCGACTCCGAGCTCTCGGAAAGGCTGCTCTACGTCCACGCGATCCCCCTGCCGAGTCGATGGGAGATGGAGCGCGAGCTCGCGTCGCGTTATCTCTCCATCGGCGTCGTCAAGTCCGCGCTCGAGATCTTTGAGCGGCTGGAGATGTGGGAGGAGGTCGTCAAGTGCTGGCAGTCGATGGCGCGCCGCGACCAGGCGATCGCCATCGTTCGCGATCTCCTCCATGGCCGGAAAGAAGAAGCCGAGAGCGTCACCGTGAGGGGCAAGGACGTGTCCTCTGCCCGACGGAGCGTGCTGGACAGCGCGCGGGAGGCAAAGCTGTGGTGTCTCCTGGGGGACCTCGAGCCCGAACATGCCGTCGAGCATTACGAGCGTGCATGGCGCTTGTCCAAGGAGATGTCGGGCCGCGCAATGCGTTCGCTGGGCGGGTACTATTTCGCGCGGGGCGAGTACGAGAGCGCGGTACCCTGTCTGCTGAAAGCGGTGGCCATCAACCCACTCCTGTCTCGACCGTGGTTCATCCTCGGTTGTGCGTACATTCGGATGGAGAAGTGGGGAGGCGCACGCGACGCGTTTAGCCGATGCGTGGCGATCGACGACGAAGATGCGGAGAGCTGGAATAATCTGGCGACGATTTACCTCCGCTTAGACGAAATGCGCACAGGAGAGAACGACGACGAAGCGAGCTCGGACGCACCACGAGTAAGTCGCTCACACGCGGAGAGGGGCTGATCGTGATGGATACTTCCATACAGGGCGGCGACGGGCCCAGTTTCTCGAACAAGATGCTCGCTTTTCGGGCGCTCAAACAGGGTCTCAAGTACCGGTACGACGACTGGCGTATGTGGTCCAACTACATGATCGTCGCCATGGACGTCGGCGAGCTCTCCGAAGCGTGCCGTGCGCAAGCGCGCATCATAGAGGCGCGCGCGACCAAGACGGGCGCCGCGTGCGTAGACGAGCAGGTCCTCGCGCGTCTGGTCGATGCCGTGACGAGGGCACCCCCAGTCGACCCTGATCACACCTCCTCCGCCGCTGTCACAGACGCGCGACATGCCGTCACGCATCCAAACGAGGGACGCGGGCTGCTCAAACGCGTCCTGGATCTCTTCGAGCGGACGATCCTGCCCCGCGTGTCCGCCCCGCACGTCTTTCGCGCCTATGCACGCCTGCTGACGTGGCAGACCCGGTGGGAGGACGCGCTCAAGGCCTATCTGGACGGCTACCGCTGCAGCACGGCCGGGACGTTCGAGCGTGGCGACACGGACGTCGACACATGGCGGGAGGCCGTGCGGGAGGTACAGGACATCGTAGATGTACTCCGAAACTTTGGGCCGCGGGTGGAGGGGTCCAACTGGCGACACCAGGGACGGAGCATCGTGCGGACGTTCGTCGGACGATCTCGTGATTTCCACGACGAACCAGAGTGGTCCCGTATACTAGAGATACAAAAGGAATTGCGAAACGAAGAGTAGGGAACGTGACGGTAGTAATATAGAATAGGTCGTATTAGTCGACGAGGGATCGGAGCGAGTGCGAGAGAGGTGATGAAACGAACATGTAACGAGATGAAAATACGGAAGCATGCAGCAAAAAAGAATGGATGGCCGAGGGTGTTTCATAACGACGGGTAGTATAGGTATGTACTCAAACAGGTATAGTGTGAAGAAGAGCCTTTCGACGGGACGACGGCCCGAGCCGAGTAATTTGCAGGGCTGCGGGAGGAAAACGAAAAGAGGACTAGGCCGGCCAGTTGAGCGCCATGGCCATGCGGTTGAGGGTGAGCGTGGTCAGTATCTCGGTCACGACGCTGAGGCCGGCATGTCTGACGGTGAGCCGGGCATTGAACATGTCCTCGGGCTGGCTCAGTTCCCAGGTGGCGATGGTCGTTCTTCCGTCGATGCACTGGCAGCGCCAAGTCAGACGCGGGACCTGTACGGACGAGAACGGGACCCGGCGTACCTCCATCTTTTGTGGAAAGATCTTCCACTTGAGCTCTTTCCCATGCTGTGTCGTAAAATAGCGTGATCTATCATCCAAAGTCAGCGATGCCACGCGAGGGCAAATCGGACCTGTCCCCCGTGCGGGAAGCCACAGTGCAAGGGGGATGGGAAACGAAGAAAAAAAAGGGGGTGGGAGGTGGGCGTGGATGGATAGGCGAACGCACGTGCTGCTGTCTTTCTTTTGCCGGATCTGATGGGCCATGGGGACTTCTTTGCCGTTGCCGTAGACGAGAAACCCGCGCGCCTTGTTCGGACCGAAGTAGAGGTAGGCGTTCTTCGGGCCCATGATGTCGGGGTGTTGCTGACTCCACTCGTCCTCTCTGGAGATTTGGACGACACTGTTAGGGTTCTCGTGGACCTGGATCAAAAGAGGGGGGTGAGATGGGGCGTCCGTTGGAGATGGTTGACCGACCGTTTTGCTGTGGACGAGTCGGGTGAGCGGTTAGAATGACGGCGGGGGGTGGGGGGGGGACGTACACCGTGAAAGCGGGTCTGCTTTCTAGATCTTCGAAGCGGTGGGAGAATGGGTCGCTGCCGAACTGCAAGAGGACGTACATAGCGGTCATTGTGAGTGGGGGGAGGAGGCAGAGGACATTGCTGGTGGGCTGCCTTTTGACGAACAAGGACAACCTCGATCGGGAACTCTAAGATGAAGCACAGCCACAAAAAGAAGCCCACGTGGTATCCGAAGCATGCCACGTGCGAGCAGCTTGGCCGATGGGATGGCTCCTTCCGATGGTTCCGCAGGTTTCAGTGTACGCCGTGTCAACAAAATAGTAATTTCCGTTTTAAAAAAGATTACAAGGCGCCAGTGCACACCGTCAACTGATCAAGGGTCCGGCCATTCATTTCCATTGATAGGCACCGTGCGTCTCACATGCCCAAGACACATCAGTCATACACTGAAACAAGCCGAGGGTTAGTCGAGCCCCGTAAACCCCCGTGAGCGTGTGCGTCATACCGTGAACGATGCCTGGCCGATCGCCGCATCAATATCGGCTCCAGAGAGAACACGCGAAACACACCATAGAACAGGGTCCAGACGAGGATGAATGTGAAAATATTGTCTTGACCAGGGTTGACCAGCTCTCCAAGACCACCGGACAGGTATTTGGCGGGGCTTCCCTTGCAATTGATGGCATATATCACAAACGACGTCGACAGCACGGACGCCGCAAACAAGGCGAACCCGTGCCAGTTCTCAAGACCGAGTATGCCAGCTACGGCGCCAGCAAAGCAGGAAGAAAGGAACTTGACAGACGTGAGGCACTGGTTGTGCAGCACGTTGGGCACAAAGACGAGCTGGGCTGCAGGATCGGAGGGCGACGCCATTGGACGTGGGATGGGGACAGCTGGGAAAGGCTGCCTTGTCGGCGGCGTGAGCTGTAATTCCCACGGTCTAAATTGCCCCTATGTCAAGGACATCCCCAGTCGGCAGCCCTGCAAACACGCTCTGCCATCCGCAGTTTCGTCACGCGCCAGCCAAAGCTCGGAGTGACGTGTCACTGAAAAGAGCCCACCGGCGTGGTGGTACGGGATACCCAGGGACATATGTTTCATTGCAAATGGTATGCAGGGACGCGAGTAGCCATGCCAGGAGGTGAATGGAGATACGGCCGCTGTGGGAACCCACGCTTGACGGTTACATACTCGAGTACCGATATGAGTGATCGGACAACGAGGATTCAGATCTCGGGGGCAGCGTTGAGCCACCACCACATCGTCTGCCACCGACGGCGCGTGGCGCATAATCAGATGGCACGGATACGAGATGATCGGGGCGCAATGCGGAAGGGTACTCGATGTGTGGCAGCGTGTGCTATACTACCCAAAACCCGACGCTGCCCGAAATTAGCAAGTCAGCGCGATAGGCCGATCAAATCCATACATCACTGAGCCATCCACGCTGCCCTCTCCCAGCTCTTGACCCCTCTCCATCATGTCCAAGATATCTTCAGAAGGCCCCTCCATCAACGTCGGCATCCTCGGTGCTACAGGGACTGTCGGCCAGCGTTTCATCACCCTCCTCGCGAACCACCCCTGGTTCACCATCCACGCACTCGGCGCTTCCGCCCGATCAGCTGGAAAGCCCTACTCCAAAGCCGCAAACTGGAAACAATCCTCCCCGATACCTTCCATCGTCAGAGACACGATCGTGCACGAGTGCCTTCCCGAGCACTTCAAAGCCTGCGCAATCGTCTTTTCGGGCCTCGACGCTGACGTCGCCGGAGAAATAGGCAAGCACCCCATTCCGCTCCCCCTCCTCGGCATTACTCGCTGACACGCCCCATTCGCTCTCTCGAACAGAGGACGCCTTCAGGTCCGCCGATCTCCCCGTCTTCTCCAACGCCAAGAGCTACCGCCGCGACCCGCACGTCCCCCTCGTCGTCCCCCTCGTCAACACCGCCCATCTCGCCATGATCCCGCAACAACAAGCCCTCCACGACCCGCCCCTCAAGCGGGGCTTCATCCTCACCAACGCCAACTGCGCCACGACCGGTCTCGTGATACCCCTCCGCGCGCTCGAAAAGTCCTTTGGCCCGATCGAGTCCTGCATCGTCACCACCATGCAGGCCATCTCCGGCGCGGGCTACCCCGGCGTGCCCAGCCTCGACATCGTCGACAACGTCGTCCCCTACATCAGCGGCGAGGAGGAGAAGTTGGAGTGGGAGGTGCTCAAGATCCTCGGGAGCCTCGTCGACGGGGACGACGGCCGGAAGGCGTTCGACATGCGCGCACGCCAGCCCTTGCGCGTCTCTGCGTCGTGTAACCGGGTGCCTGTCATTGACGGGCATATGATGTCCGTGTCTGTGCGCTTCGCGCGCAGGCCACCGCCCAGCCCACAGCAAGTACGCGAGGCGCTCGTGGCGTATACCCCCGATGCGCCACCCTGCCCCTCCGCTCCCGTGCATGCTATATTCGTGCACGAACAGCCAGATCGCCCTCAGCCACGCTTAGATCGCTATTATCAGGATGGTGCTGGCGTATCCGTCGGCCGCGTACGGCAGTGCTCCGTCCTGGACATCAAATTTATGGTGCTCGCGAATAATGTCTCCATCGGTGCTGCAACAAGCAGCATCATCAATGCGGAGGTGGCAGTTTTGAAGGGTATCGTCCAATGTTGAATATGAATGGTTCAAAAATGCTGTGTGATTAGTGCAGGTAGACAGTGGGCGTACAGGTGACAGTATCTACTGGGAGGCAAATTAGGTCCAACGTATATAGTGCAAGAATTAGAGCAAATGTCGATCAGGAATAACGGTATGGTACTGCAGACATCTATTCGGCGACGTGCCTGTTGAGGATACGGTACCATTCACTGGGCCGTTCGGGAAGAGCGCTCACGCATTCGAACGAACGTGTCGATAAGACTCATCATGTTGCCGATGCCCTTTTCCTCTGGGAGCCAATCGCCATTGTTGACGCAGAGAATCTTCATCCGCTCATGATAAATGAGGTCCGGGAGGAGTTTTGGCGTAATTAGGAAGTATTGACAGCTGTCAGGCTTACAGGTCACCTCAACCATGGAGTTGTGCACCGCGCGCTCTGCACGCTGGTCCATTCCCTAATTCATAACAATTGATGCGGTGTCACTTTTTTTCGGCAGAGGAACAAACGCACCTGGTTAATCTCATCTACCAGAGAAAATGGCGTTCGTGCTTCTTCTGTCAGACTCATCAAGTAGAGAATGGTCGTCAGGGACCGCTCCTGAAAATAATAGGCATCAACGTGCTGGTTTCAAATCGCAGCCAAACGTAACGCACCCCTCCAGACTGCCTTTGGCCAGTCAGGAGCTGTAACTTCTCCTTGTCACGGAATTTTACGAGAATGTCAATGGCCCACTTGTCGTAATCTTCGTGCGGACCGATCTTGATCTCGCCAGCACATCCGATCCCTGTTCATCCCGTAAGATGCGGAGCGTTACTCGAGCAACCCAGCTTACGGTCAAAGGCAGCCGAAAACTTTTTGCCGATGCTTTCAACGAGCCTTTCCAGGGCGGGTTGCCAATTATCCTATTGAGCAAGTCAAAACCCCTTCTGGTCAATTGTAAGAATGGTTTACGTACTCTGGTAGATTTGATCTCCCGCTCCAACCGTTGACCGGCTTTTTCTCTCTCGTTTAACGTCTTTGTCAACTTTGCGATCTGGAACAGCGTTCAGTAATTTCCGAGGTTTACCAAAGTGGTTGAGTATACTTCAGTTTGTCTTCTTTCGTACTGCTCGATCACACCTGGATTTGTCTGCATGATCATTTCTAGGTTTGCCTGTTGTACTTCGAGATCCGCCCGCAGTTCCTCGACTGTGCGGTCATGAACAGAACCGTCCTTTATAGTGCTATATTAGCATTCCTCAAGAACATTGATGGGATTCAGGGTCAACACACCATTTCCATTCTCGCGAAGTAGTCCTGAAATTCTTGATCCATGCCCCGCACAAGCGCAACACTCGCATCTCGCTTTTCTTTCGCTTCAGCTTTCAGATTAACGTAGGTTTGGTGAGCTGTGCGCATGTGATGAACATACGTCGGCGGAGATGACTTGTTGGTTTCACCTTCCTCAAACTCGGCAAGCGCGCGCTGATACCCTGCATCCTTTTCTTGACATAGGGCGTCAAATGCGCTCTTATTCGCGCCGACTTGTAAAAACTCAAGCCCACTACGGGTAGCAGCTACTTGATCAGCTACGGCGGCACTGATGAGTTGCTTATTTTTCAGAGAGCGGGTGAGCACTCATAGATGTCCTGACGCGGAGAGAAAAACTAACGGTATATTCCAGTGCAACTTTTACGCGCTTCCTAGACAATTCCAGTAGCTTGCTCCTGAGATGATTCTGCCTCTCATCGGCTGAGGGTTCACTTTCCAGCTCCTTCAGCTTATTTTTGTTGGTCACTATAGGCGGGGTGCAACCCTTCAATACCACTGATTGAGGTATTCAACTCGAACATACCGATCTTAGCGCTTAGTGTTGCCACATGCTTTTGCGTATCAACCACTGTCTTTTTTCGATCTTCGAGGGCGTTCTGCAAAAGAATTGAGCAAAATGATATCGCAAGTGAAGGAGAACGCTTGACAAATTTCTTCTTATACTGGGTTTCCTCGGTTCTGATGGTTCGTTCGTCTGCTGCGAGGGTATTGGCCTCCCCATTAATGTCATCGAGAGCTTGTCTCGCGTCGTGGATTGTTCGATCCAGTTGCTTTTTGATCTCGGGATCAACTGCAACGCCAAGGTCAGGTTGCATAACGAGAAGCTTCAAAGTGACCCACTAGCACTGCTAACG
>JBBPJY010000229.1:0-26567 GCA_038088975.1 Xerocomus cyaneibrunnescens
AAATAAGAAGAGGAGCAACTGGAGATGACTTCCTATGGAGTGGGTAGCAGTCCAGGTTTCTCAGGGTACCTTCAATGGAAGTCCGAGGTGAGTTCCATTGCATTCCCCAGCTTCATGGCTAGGAGCCAGGAGGTCTCTTCATCAGTTCCCTCATAACTGAGCCAATGCACCAGGTACAGGAGTTGGCAGTGACACCTTCTCCAATCAATCTTGGAGTCAAGGACTTCCGCAATCTCATACTCTGGCTCTCTGTCCACCTCAATCAGAGGAGGCAGAGGCTGGTCATGGTTTGGTATAGTATTTGGAGTAGAAGGTTCTAACTGGGAGACATGAAAAACAAGGTGAACAGAGTGGAGAGAATTAGGAAGACGTAATGTAAATGAATGTGTACCCAGTTGGGCAATAATAGGAAAAGGTCCCAGATTTTTCTTCAAAAGTTTTTTAGAAGGTCTAGTAGAGCAGAAGTATTTTGCCCTCACATATACCAGATCTCTGACTCAGAAGTCCAGAGCTGGGCTATGCTTGGCATTGGCTGGGCCTTGATAGTGACGTTGCGCTGCAAGCATCTCTGATTGGAGGAACTTGTGTAACTGTTCAAGGTCAGTAACATAAGTGGATGCTAAGGAGGAGGTTAGGGAGCAATCAGAATAAATGGAGAAGTTTGGGTGATAACCCTTGTTCATGAAGAACAGTGATACTGCAGTGGTAGCACTTAGAGCATTATTGTAGGTGAACTCTGCCAGAGGCAGGAGATCGGACCAGTTGTCCTGTTGATAATTACAGTAAACCTGAAGGTACTGCTCAAGTGTCTGGTTAGCATATTCTGTTTGTTCATCACCTTCCAGATGATAACTGAAGGTGAAGTGGAGGTGCATATCTAGCATTTTACCTAGGGATCTGAAGAAGTGAGATACAAACTCAGTGCCCCAGTTGGAGGTGACATGGGAGGGAACTCCATGCTTGGAGAAGACATTGATGAGAAATAGCTGTGTGAGGTCAGGGGAGGAAACAGTATCATGGGTAGGGATGAAAATGGCTTGTTTTGATAACCTGTCAATTACCACTAGGATGGCAGTGAAGCCTGCTGAAGCCAGAAGATGCTCTATGAAATCCATGGAGATGGAGTTCCATGGCTTCTCTGGGATAGGGAGCTGTTTGAGGAGGCCATATGGGCAATGCCTAGGGATTTTAGCACAAGCACAGGTTGTACAAGAACTAACATAATCTTTTATGAATGTCCAGATGCCTGGCCAGGTATACTCTTGATGAATGAGTTCCAGAGTATGGTTCTGACTGAAGTGACCTGTGATAGGGTGATCATGGAAAGTCCAGAGGATCCGAAGTCAGAGGTCATCTTGTTCTGGGACATAGATACAGCTATCATGGAGGAGGAAACCTTCTGGAGAGATGGTTCAGTGAGGGTTGTTGGTAGGTAGGGCAGAAAAGAGAGGAGATGCAACAGGATCATTGGGTAGAGAGGAGAGGATGTTGGAATGGAGCTGCTCAATATCAAGGAGGAATGAGGCCCAGAGGACCGGAGCTGCAAAATGAGTAGCTCAAAGGGATGCAGCAAGTTGGTCCTGTGTAAATATGGGTCTGTTATTGTTAGGGTTAACAAGAGTGTAGTCCTTGTCCCCTTCTTTAGGGTAGATGTCCCAATGTCTAGTCAGTGCATTGGGCTTCACTCTGAGCCTGCCCAGGCAATACTGTACTGCTAGATTGAATAGGCAAAGGTATTCCGACCAGTGGGCTTGCTGGCAGGTAAGCATTTTGGTAGAGGTGAAGTATTCAAGATTCTTGTGGTCTGTGAAAATGGAGATTAGAGTTCCAGAGCCTTCAAGGTAATGTTGCCACTGATCAAAGGCTTTGAAAATGGCTAGAAGTTCCTTATCATGAGTATCATAATTCAGTTCTGCATCTCAGAGAGAACAAGAATAAAATGCTATGGGGTGTAAGTCATTATCTGGAGTGGAAATGGAAAGGATTCCTGTGATAGCATAATCAGAAGCATCAGTTTCAATGATCATCAGAGTATCTGGCATCCAGTGAACTAGCACTGGAGCAGATGTGAAGGCAGCCTTAAGGCCCTGGAATGCCTTCTGGTAGTCCTCAGAGAAGTTCCAAGGAGTGCCTTTACAAGTAAGGTGGGTTAGTGAAACAACAATATTAGCATAATTGTGAATGAAGTAAATTGGAAAAACCAAGAAAGGACTGAACGTCCTTGACCTTTCTGGGTTCGGGCCAATTCACAATGGCTTTGATCTTATCCTCAGCCATAGCAAGACTGGAGGGAGGGAGCATATATCTGAGGTACTTGATAGAGTCAAAGTGCCACTCACACTTCTCCAGCTTCAGGTATAACCCATTAGCTCAAAGTTGTCAGAGTACTTCCCAGACATGCTTCTGGTTGGAGGCAAGGTCTTGGGAGTAGATCAGGATGTCGTCTAGGTAGACCACAATGGAGACATCTAGCATATCAGCAAAGATACTATTGATGAACCTTTGAAAGGCTGCTGGAGCATTAGTAAGTCTGAAAGGCATAACCAACCATTCAAATGATCCATAGCGAGTTCAGAATGTAGTTTTCCACTCATTGCCTTCAGCAATGCAGACCAGGTGGTATGCATGCCGGAGATTGAGCTTAGTGTAGACCTTCACTCTGCTTGGAGCATCAAGGAGGTCAGCAGTGTGTGGAAGAGGATAGAAGTCTTTCTTGGTAATAGCATTGAGGCCATGAAAGTCGACACAGAGATGGAGGGATCCATCCTTCTTCTTGACAAAGAGCATTGGAGCGGCATGGGGTGAGCTGGAGGCTCGAATAAAGCCAATGTTCAGGTGCTCATCAATGAAGTCACAGAGGGTTTGTTGTTCAGTAGGGGAGAGGAAGTAGAGCTTTCCAATCAGAGGAGAGGTGCCCTCCTCCAGTTTGATCTTGAGGTTGAAAAGATGATGAGATGGTAGGGTATCTGCCTTTCTTTTGCTAAAGGTGTCTGCAAGACCATGGTACTCTGGAGGAACTCTGGAGAGATCTATGGGTTTCTTGGAGATATCAGAGACAGAGGCAGAGCATGCCTTGGCATCCTTAGCATTCTGGAGTTTCATGGTGAATTGGACTGAGCCTTCCATCTTGCATGCTCATGCAAATGCAGCAGCATTGATGGAATGGCATCAGAGTCCAGGAGCAGTAGGCAATTCTAGAGTACACTCTGGGGTTGGAGGAGAGTCAGAAGGAGTGATAGAAGGAGTGGGGGGAGGCCCCGGAGGTGTGGAGGATGATGTTGGGCTTGGCATTCTGTCTGCAGGAGTCTGAAATGAAATGCTGCTCATAACCCAGTCAATCAATGGATTGTAGTGGGTGAGCCAGCTATGTCCTAAAACTAGTGAGCATGAGGAATCCAAGAAGGTGACAAAAAATGTCTTAGAAGTGGTCTCACCTGACAGAAAGGAGATGGTCAGTTCTACAGAGGAGTTAATAGAGGATGAAGAGGAGCCATCAAAGAGATGGAGTGAAATCAGAGAAATAGAGTTCATAGGTATTTTGTATTTGTTAGCAAAAGAGGAATCAATGAAACAGTGAGTAGAACTGCAGTCAATAAGGACAGGAACAGAGAACAGAGAGAGATCAGAAATAGAGACAAAAGATTGAAGAGAGTTTGGATTAGAAAGAGCAGACACATTGAGATGAAGCTCCTTGAGAGCACGGTCTGGTTCAACGCAACTCCCAGCCCATGCAGAGTCAGAGGAGTCACTCTCTATTTTTTTGCCTCAGAGGAGGCAGAGCTGGAGGCTGTTGCTGCTGGAGTAGCAGCAGTGGAGTGGGCCTTCATAGCTCTAGAGGTAGATTTCTGGCAGTCTTTAGCAGAGTGACCTGGCAATCCACAGAAAAGACAAAGGTTATTCTTAATCCAGTGCTGGCACTCCTCTGGGAGGAGCTTGCCATCTTTTCCAAGTTTAGAAGAAATAGATGGGTCCTTAGGAGGCCCATTACCTTTTTTGTCCTTTCTGGAAGAACCAGAGTTTAGGGAACTGTTGCTATTGCCTTTGGACATGTCATCCTTGGGCTTAGCAGACGTCGATGGAGCGGATGAGTTTGAGGGTTTGGAGTTTCTGGAGTTGGAACCAGAGGCCTTGTTTGCACAAGAGATCTCTTTCTTGTGCTCTCAGTGTCAGTGATTGATCTGCTGTGCAAGGGCTCAGAGATCATGGATGTTGTCAGGCTTACCCTGGCACAACAACTCATTCTTGATTCAGTCTGGAAGGCCATTGTAGAAACTCTGGCAGAGAACACCAGGGCCCCAGCCTCAGACCTAGGATGCAAGGCAGTTCCATTTGACAATATACCTAGAAATTTGCTGTTAGTCTCATATTTGCAGTCACTTGAGTTGAGCTTCTGTGTCAGCTACAGGATCATGAGGCTCAAAATTGGATTGTAATTCAAATAAGAAAGTTTTCCAATTGTCCATCCATAGCAGACACTTCTCCAGAGGTTTATCTCCAAGCAGGTCTGGTTTGAAATACTCTAGGGCTACGCCCTTAAGATAAGATTGGGTGAACATTACCTTGGTCCAGTCCGTTTTGAAGGACTTCAGATTTGCTTGGAAATTGAGTTCACATTGGACTACAAATAGATGAAGTTTCTTGGAGTCAAACCTGTCAAAAGAATTGGATTCTCAGACTTTGGTTTTCTAGGTTTTGGAGCTCTTTTTGCTTCACAATGCCTGCCTGGTCATGTCCTGGATTGCCCCAGCTAGCTGGGTGAACAGTTCAAATGCAAGTGGAATGTCATTTGGCTGCTCAAAGTCATCATGACTGAAGGGGTCATCATTGGGGTTGGGGTCTTGCTCATTGGAGCTGGAGGATGAATCTTCATCATCTCCGGGATCCTGTGGTGGAGGGCCACCAGGTCCATAACCCCCATGCTCGTCAATGCCCTCTGGTAGCTTCCTAAAGCAGGGTCCAACCAGGGACTCTGAGCGGTTTGGTAAAAGGGTCAATGGAGAGAGAGTGCTCCAACGAGGGCAGTATTTCAAGGTGGAGTTGCCAGGCCTAGTGGACAGGCTGACAAATTCGCCCGGAATTATATGGGAACTACCAAAGGTGTTCCACAAGGCACTATTGCGAAGGATGAATGATCAGGAAGTTATAAGGACAAGCCTATACAAGCTTGAGTATGAATATACTGTCAAATCAATGAGTCGGACTATTGAATCTCTGGGATCTCCATGTCAACTCCGGTTGGGGGAGGACAGTGAGTACTGAGATGGAAAGGGTTAATAACAGGGGTGGACCGGAGGTCCGACAGAGGAAGTAGGGGGGGAGAACTTAGTGAGGACATCAGTGTAGGACTTATAGGTCACACCCTTGTATAGGTCTGGGTCCTCATATTTTGGAGATCAGACTAGGAGCACGAGGATAAGGACAGGAGGGAAGGAGGAACAAGGAGGAGGAGGGAAAGTAGTTGGATTTAGTCAATATCCATACTGAGGGATAGTACAGGATGTATGGATGTTTATATACAGAAAATGTAAGGTGAAACATGGTAGGCAAGAAGATGAAACATATAAGTGTCAAAGAGAAAGGAGCACATGATGCGATCAGAAAGCAGGGTAATGTATGAAATTGATACAATGGCAACTGACTCTGCATGGCACCTGTCAAAAGCAAGGGATGACAAGTCCTGACATGCCTGGAATGATATAGGGGTGCTCCAATGACTAGTGACAGAACTCCGAGATGTGGAGCAAAGGAGTGAACGAGGATATGGATGTAGTCAGGGCAGAGATGGCCAGAGATGGTTCGGAGGGGGCAATGTAGGGGTCAGAGGATGGATATGACATCCAACCTCCTCACAACTCCACCTCTCAGAGTTCCTTGGAGTTTGTTCAACCATAGTTTAACACAAATGCACATTTAGCATGATGCTCAGTAGGAGGGAAACTCCTGTTAGGTAATTTGCCTTTGATGCATCCAGGGCATACTGGATCTTTGGATGAGACTGAAATATCAGGGAAGCCTTTAGTGTGCTTCTTAGCCTGATGTAGCACATCTCTAGCAGGATGGCCAAACCTCTTATAAATAATGTCAAAGCTAATGTAGTGAGTGATGGTGCTTTTATGGTCATGGAGGGGTAGGCTGTGGAGTGTATATAACATATGGGAAATGCATCCAGCCTCAAAGGGGGCAAGCAAACTTCAATCTCTGAATAGCATGTTTAGCTTAGAGCCTGTTCCTTCAACATGGGCACCACTCTGAAGTAGCTTACCCATTGAGATAAGGCAGACACATGAGTTTGGTATGTATTTGACATCATGCAGTGATAGGATTCAGACTTGTTTGTCCTTGTTCTTCCAGCACACAAGTACTCATCCAAGCACTTCTACATAAATCACATGTGCTGTGGTGGACACTGGTATGTGTTCATCACCTTTCAGCTGCATGTATTTGACAAAGTCCTTCAAAAATGGAGTATAGTGCATTGAAGCACTGAAATCCAAGATCCAAATATTATCATCCTTGGAATGTTCACATGTACATGGACCTTTACCTTGCTTGTGCTGTTGTCAGGCCTTTTGGCCTTTCTTACCCACTGCCTTGCATGCACATTCTTTGGGGGTGGCAACACAAAATATATTATGTGCTACTATGGGAAGTGCAGTATCTACAGTACTACATGAGGGCAGCAAATCATGAACTGGAAGTTCAAGTGATGTGTCATCAGCCTCAGACCAAGTAGATAGGCAAGGAGATATATACAACATTGCAAAATCTTAATCTGGAATAGGCCCACAGCATCAGCAAGCTCTGCATCTACATTGCTGCCATAGATGTCAATGAACACAACAATATTTCAGGAGGCAGTGGGAGGTGGTGTAAGCTTCTTCTTGGAGCAGTGGGTCTGCTTGCACTTTCATGATGGCTTTTCCACCTCTGAGTCAGATTCCTGCACCATGAATTCCATGAGCATGGTCATTGAAGCTAAGTCCTTGAGTTGAACTTGAGAGGATGAAGGGAGGGAAAGGGGCTCAACAGTTTGCATTGAGAAAGTGCCAATGGTGATGGTGGTGTCAATGAAGCAGATATGCTTTGTGGAGGGTTGAATGCCAAGGTGCTCAGTAAGGATAAATGCCTGCTAGATCTGAAGATCTGCAGACAGGCCAGAAGAATCTTGATAGAGCTGTGCACTTTGGTGTGCAGTGAGGCAGGGGTTGAGAATGCAGGACAGGCCAGTCATGTAAATGACCAGGGGGGTGATGGTAACAGAGGTGACTTCTGCTGCCACATTGGCTTGGACCTTACCCTTGCCCTTTTTGTGGTACTGCTTCTTTTTAGACTTCTTCTCCTTTTTATCAGAGGAGTTGCCACTAGACTTGTACTGCTGCTGGAATTTTGGCTTGGTGTCCTTCACCTTCATGGCAGAGATCTTGTTTGCCTGCTGAAGAGGCTGCTTTCCCTTGGTAAGGGAGTGCTGCTTCCACATGAGCATGACAATATTGTGGATCTCCTAGGGAGTCAGAGTCTTGGACTTGCTGTCCTTGTCCTTGAGGGAAAAAAGGAGCTGGGCAGTGGTCTCATATTGAGATGGGAGCTTGGCAAGCATGATCATCACCTGGACCTTTAAGAAAAGAGAATATTCTGCCTCAGAGAGGCAAATGAAGAGGGTTTCAATCCTTACAAAAGCAGGACCAGGGTGAGAGGAGCTGGGAATGGATGAATCCAAAAGTTCTTTAAAAAGGGAATAAGCAGTTCCAATGGACACCTTGTCAAATTCTGTCTAGAGCATTGTGAGAAGCTTGTTGGCTGAGTTGTCATCATATTTCTAACAGAGGCTGTCTATCATGTACAGTCAGACTGTGCTGATGATGGTGTTGTTGGCCTGGTGCCAGGCCATCTAGAAATTGTGGTTGTTGACCTTGGATTTGGAGGTGAGGGTGTCAAGAGCAGGAACATTGGTCACCTAGTAAAAGCCTGTGGACTTAAAGTAGGCATCCATGATGGGCCACCAATAGCACCAATTAGAGCCATTGAAGATGGGGATTGAGACTGTCTTATTGGCAGAGGTGGAGAAAGACATTGTTTCTGTGTCAGAGTGTCAGCATTAAATGCAAGCAATGGCAAAACAAACTGGCATAGGTTCACCCTACTCCTGATATTGATTGAGTTGCATGCAGTAATGTGACAGCCACAATCTGACACCAGCATAGTGCAAGCTAAGTGATGCAATGCCTCCTGCACAGTTAGCTTTCAAGTACATTGCTGCACACTGTCCACTTAGGCATCTGACAGTCACCACTTACAATGAGCAACTGTACATGCTGCTTTTTACAGCACACTGCACATGCATCATCAGGGCTCATAACCTGTTGGAACAAATGGGAATGCTCATTAAACACTTACATTAAGTAGTGTTGCTGAGGGTGAATTAGTGCACATATGAGTTCTGGTTCAAGAGTGTTATTCAAACTGAGCACTTGAGTCTGACTTATATAATATACATATGCTTATGTAATCTACTTATTACAGGGCTCAAGGCACTACCATAGTGTGTGCTTTCAACACCATTGAGTTGCCCTGTGTTGCTATGGACTTTGTCTGGTGCATGCAGATTGCTGCTGGGGTCATCCAGTGTATTTTGGGCCTCTTGAGGTGAGTTTCCCTCCTTCCTCTGCTTTGGGTGCTCTCTAATGCAATTTGATATGTTTCAGCATTTCTTCGGCTTGTTTCTGGCATCTCCATGATTTCTAGATGCTCTCGATGCATGTGCATTGTTGTCCGGCTTGACTAGCTTGACTGGAACCTCTTCTGGTGAGTTCTGCTCAACCACTCCCTCCAAATGTTTGTCAATACATTCTGATGCATTTCGTAGCTTCTTCAGCTGCTTCTTAGCAACCTTGTTGTGTCTCAATGGCCCTGACACGTGCGCTTCAGAGTGCATCTTGCAGCACTTGTCTATAGCCTGTCTAGGTAAGTTCTTCTGTGCCCTTTGTTCTAGGAGTTTGCACTCGTGTTCTGACGCGTTTTGCAGGTTCTTAGACCGCTTCTCTGTATCTCCGACACATCCTGACATTCTTGATGTGTCCGCTTCGACTCCAGTACCTGTAGCATTGCAGCTTGCACCTAACCTTCTCTCCCTTCAAGCTCAATGCTTGGAGGTATGTCCATTCTTTTTGGCCCTTTGCACTGACATTCTAATGTGTTCTGTAGGTCATTTGGTTGCTCCCTCTGATCCTCAGCATGGATAGATGACGCCGTTGCATGCACGGCACATCTGGTGAGTCCGGCGTCAACGCTCGAATGCCCGGTCTGCTCCCCCTTCAGCTTGGCACTCTGGGGTTTGATTTGTCGTCACGCAGGCTTGTCAGGTGGTGGGGATGGTTCCTGTGGGTCTCCTGGTGCATCTTTGTTGTCCGGCACACTGCGCTGATCCTCTTTTTCAGGTTGCGCCGCTGGTCACTCGTGCTTGGGCACAGCTTCTCCCTCCCTTTTGATCAGCATGGTATGGCATGTCCTCCCCTCCTTTCCATTGGCCTGCGCATTCCAGTGCACAAATCCAGCCTTTCAATCGCCATCCGTGTCTGCGTAGCCGAGCACAATACTCTCATTAGGTTCGCCTTCAATGTTTCCAACCTCCTCGACCTCTGCCTCGGCTCTTGCTTCACCAAATCCTTCGCCCAGGTCCACTGGCTGGTCAGGGGGCTCTGTGGGCTCGTCTGGATGATGCTTGTCATCACCCTGCGTGTCCGCAGTATCTTCTGATCGTTCCGACTTCTTCATTTTGTCGCCTGCATCTGCTTCGTCATCCAGCGTGTTTTGTGTACTCACACTAATTTTGTCGTCTGTGCCAGATCCAATTTGGCTTTGGAATCCTTGCAGGTCTTCTAGGGTACACGACCGACATCTGTTGTCATTGTATCTGTGCACAGCAAGCTCATTACTCCTCCCACTCATTACCCAACCCTCCCCCTCGAGCGGCATGCTCTGGGGTTTGCTCGGTATGTGGTTACCCTTGTTGTTGACTGATTCCAAACCCAGGGCTTCGTGCGTATGCGTGATCGCTCCACCGCTGCACTCGTCATCGTTAACTCCACTGGGCCCACTCCGGATCCAATTTCCAGCACCTGCTGCCTCAATAGCAGCATCTTTCGGTTCCTCAGTAGGGTTAGCCGAACGGACGACCCACCAGCGTGCGAGGACAAGACCGCCGACAGTCGAGCGGTTGAGTCAACCACCTACGAAATAGGTCAGAGTACACGCCATGAGGACCAAGACATATCTCATGACGCCATAGACGATCCAGGGGATCACCATACATATACCGAGCCGATGATCGAGTTCCCCGACGACGCAGGCACGCGGACGGTGTCGGGAGGGGACAGGCATACCCCTGAGGATGCCAAATATGGGGTGGAGGACCCGGGTGGGAGCACGAGCAACGAGGACGATGCCGAGAGGACGAATCCAGTCAGCAAGCCGCAGGACCGTGCAGACGCGACGGACGAGTCAGAGGGCAGTTGGGATGAAATCGAGGGACATGTAGAGGTCCTGGAAAGTAGACAGAACGGCAGACGAGACAGCGGCGAGACGCAACGTCTCGCGCTGAAGTCGTTAGCTATGAAGAACTTGAGTTAGCACCAAGCGCCACAAGAAGATACCCCAACCAACTCCCCTGAGCTGCCAGAGCCACCAGACGATGCCACAAATGCAGCGCGTATACCCCCAGACGTCGAGCTTGAGGGGGAGAGAGAAGGAGATGCAACCTTCAAAGGTGGACTCACCAGAGTCATAGTGGATGCGTCAGGAGTGTCTGTGCACGACGAGGACGCTAAGAAACGTCCAGTGGAGCTGGACAATACGTCAAAATGTCAGCGTAAATGCTCGGAGCTAGGAGTACAGAAGGACTCACCAAAGAAGGCTCGAGACAAGCTCTGCGAGATGGATGACAAGGCGCACATGTCGGGAACGCCGGGATACGATGAGGATGCCAGATACCGGCGGAAGGCACTGCAGAACGCGTCAGAACGTGCCAGGAAACGGCTGGAGCAAAGACAGGAGGACTTACCAGGGGAGGCTCCAGACGAGCCGGGAGGTGAAGTGGATGCGATATGCGACATCCACATTTACCAAGAACGTCCTACAAGTGTCAGTAACAAGCGCGTCGATAGAACGAACGCGCACAGTCGAAATCCAGGGCCAGGAGGCCAACAAGGCGATCGAGATCAATGGAGACGTATCGACGGCAATTGGAGCTGCTAGAACGCTGAGGACTGCGTAAGACATAATGGGATACAATTGGTAATGGACGGCCCAACGAGCGGCGCACGCTGCGACTCGAAATGAGTCGAAACGCGACTGCTAGCTGAAGCAGGCGTGAGTCAGTACGACAAACACAAGCGGGCATAACTGAGGCGTCCATACCTCCTCCAAATCACCACAGACAACCTCCAGACAGTGTCGACCCACCACGTCGCCGAGGACGACTCAAATCGCGACCTAGAGATGTCAGTAGGAGCAGGTGGACTCACCACACCACCAGATCGCGTTGGAACAAAATCGGACGAATTGAACGCATTGTACACGATGTACATGGCCTATATAAGGCAGTCGAGTGATCCAGAGGCATGATACACGAGCCCGATGGCACCTGAAGTCGATCTAGTCGACCACGCGCAGGCTTAGCGCGAGTGACCCGCGACTTGCCATATAAGACAACTACGCTGACCCCGCATCGACGGACACCCAACGGACACTCGACGGACATAAAACACATTCATTTATGGACAGTTTTATTCAGGTATTCACACTCTTTGTTATTTCCCCCTTTATTTTTGGCAAGCATTCACCTTGCCAGGGTTTCAACTTGAGGGGGAGTATTGGAATTATTAGCTATCTACGCTTTGATGCTTACATAAGCATATAGTTACATCGGACTAGTAGCTACCTTTGGATACTTAGAGACTACAAGTATCCTGCAGGTTAGTATCTACTTAATATATAGTGACTACAAGTATTCTGCAGTCCAACATGACTTGGCACAAAGTTTGCAAATGAATTTGAAAGTGATTTTATGATCATTAATTGATAATCCTTTTTGTCAATTTTTACTCCAACAGCTGCTAATCCCTCTTGTTTTGTCTGCAAATCATCCAGGAATTGGCACACATGACCACCCTCAGTAGTCTTGAGTCCAAAAACTGTGTTCACATATCCCCTTCTTCATATATTCTTTGATGATCTTGGTTTACATTCCAGTGATAGTGGTCTGTTGTTGGATCCTCAGCACAGTCAAATCTGGAATACACTGAGTAAGAAAGTGCTTCACCATTCATTTGTCCTTTAACCACTTTACACTTTTAGCTGTCTGCTTAACAGATAGCGCCTGATCAGTTGTCAGTTGGTGATCTGGATTTGTAGTGGTTCCATCAAAGTGATCCCACAGATATTTGGCATCAGCAGCAATCTGAAAATGAAAAATAAAGATGGCCTAGTTCTAACCCTTGACCCTGAGCTTTGGAACATTGCTCAGAAAAGTATTGATAATGACTGGTAATGAACATGGTGACAAAATGCAGTGAGTCTTTGATGAATTGGCAATGGATTTAGGGTTCATAACCTGATGAAGAACAGGCACTCAATTGAACAGGGGTGCATGACTAGAGGAAAGTAACTTAGTCATGCATGAAATACAATGAATTGAGGTGTTTGAGTATGAATGGTATATCTTATATATGAAAATAAGTCTATACTAGCTAAAGGAAATATCAAGAGTTTGACAAGCTCTGGGTACACAAGATATAGGAATAAGAGAATCAGTAAGTATGCAATACATGCAATGAAACAGTCCATATGATGTACAATAGGCAAGATATGTAGTATATCAGCTCATGTGTGCACTAGCAATCACCTGGGCTGGTTATGGCCATGACTACATGCACACTTGCTATTCCAACACCCATCAAGGTGACTTCACAACTCTTTGACTTTCACAGTAATTTAAAAATGGAAATTAAAGATGACCCAGTTGATCCCCTTGACTTCAAGCTTCAGAACATTACTTTGGAGAGTATTGATGGTGATAGCAGTAGCAAACATGACAATGGAATATACTAAGTCTTTAATCGGTTGGCAGTGGAATTAGAGCTCATAATCTGATAGAAAACAGGCACTTGATCAAACAGGGACATATGACTAGAGAAAACTAACTATATACAAGTAAGCATCAAGTATGTAGTGTAGATATTAGTAACTCCCCTTAGTTGTGCATGAAATGCAACAGACTGAGGTGTTCAAGTACAAATAGTACTGACAGGAACCTTTCAATGATAGACCCTAGGGGAGCATTCTTAAGGCAATCAACTGGAATTCCAAGACTAGGAAATCTAAGGATGAGCAAGGCAAGTGAAGTGAGCCAGGCTCTGATGATTGCAAAGAAGATGGTGATAAAAACATAGACAACTAGTCTGGGGAAACCACTTACTTAGACATCTAGTTTCATCCAATGACCTATCAGGGCTATTTCTGATTTTACAAAAAGGACAAACTCACCAATGGATTTATATACACCAAGGATGAGAATCTATTACTGTGGTTAGTGAAAAATAACATGAGAAAAACACATAACTATCAATCCTCATTATGGCAATCCAATTGTTTCATAGATAGTTTGATGTGGAAGAGTTTCCATGACATGGGGTTCTCACATGATGTCAATGGTGTGAGTCAAATGACTTAGTCTGATGAGCAAATTAATCTCTGGTAGGGAAGCTCTTACAATGCAGGTTTTTGGTTTAAGGGGACATTTTGTAAGCATCTTGTTCTCAGAATCTTGTACTTGGCCTAGACCCACTATCAATAGGAGGCTTCTTATTGAAAATTCAGTAACTTTCATCATATCTATATAACTTGCCATCTATATCCCCCATAAATGTTCCTGCATTCCTGTGGTGGCTGTGCACTGTTTCAGTGGGAATGGTTATAGTCAGATTCCTAGTATGCTACAATACTGTCCTAGATAATATTTATATCCACATGAATTCCATCATCAGTTTGTGCTCTTTGTATGCTCTGTATTTCCAGTTTTCCTGAGGAGTTGCCATCTATAAGCCCTGTAAACATCCTTGCAGAGATGGTCAGATTTATAGTATACTACAGTGCTGTCCTATATAATGTTAATATTTATGTATTGTTTGCAATTTGTTCTTTGTATGTTCTACATCCACAGCATCTCTGAGCACCCCTGTATTTCCATAGTAGCCATGCACCCTTTCCATGGGGATGGTCAAATTCCACTATTTTGGTCATTATAGGGGCAGGAATGTGGAAATGCAGGAAAATTTACAGGGGTGTTAGATGAAAAGACATACTGTGACTCCAAAAAGTGTTCCAATGTTTGACATAAATATGAAGCATGAAGCACCTTGCAAACACCTCTGAGAATTTCATTTCACTTTGGTGAGACCAAATATAGTACCTACTCCTGGCTACAATTTGGCCCTTAGGTCATGTGATTTGGTTCAGTGACTGTAGAGATATGGCCATTTGAAAGCAAATACTTCATTGGAATGCTTTATGTACTTTTCATCTAAATACTATAATCATAATAAAAATATGATATATTTGGCATTCTTTGGTGATGTAAACAAAGATACAAATGTAAACAGTATGTCTGAGCTTTAAAATGTTCTCACACTCCTTGATTCCATACTTCAATCATCATGTAATCCCTCTTTGCTAATCAAAAAGCCAATATCCTTGCTTAGCTTGATGCTGGTCAATCTGCATACTGTATTGCCACTAAACTGTATGTTGGCCTTGCCACTGTGTCTAGGCTTTGCTCCCAAGAGCATTCAAACCTGGAAAAATCCTTTGGTGAATGTCCATCCAAGCTTTCTTTCACCAATATCTGTCATACTGTTTATTTTATTTCCTTCCATTGGGCAGACAATGCTGTTCAGGTCACCAAAGCACTATCTAACATCATTAACCAACCTCTACACCATAATACAGTCCACCAGCACTTGAAAAAGAATGATATGAAGGCTGTCTTCAAGCAAAAACAACCTTTTTGTTTGGCTAGATATCTAAAAGCTTGTTTGGACTTTGCCTATGATTGGACTAGAGAGGACTGGAGGGAGGTGATATGGTCAGCTGAGACTAAAATCAATTGCCTAGGGTCAGATGAAAAGGTATGGGTATGGAAAAAGTCAGGAAAGGTCCTCAGTGATAGATTGATAAAAGGAATCATTAAGCATAAAGGAGGTTTTTTCATGATGTGGGGGTATATGACTTGGCAGGGGATTAGATATACCACTGAGATTGATGGTAGGATGGATGGGGATCTCGGCCTCCAGATTTTGAAGGAAGAACTCCTGCAAACCATGAAGTATTATGGCCTTAATCATCTTGATATCATTTTTCAACAAGACAATGATTCCAAGCACACCTGCAGACATGTCAAGGAGTGGCTAGAGGAGCAGGATTTAGAACCATGGTATGGCCTGCAGTCTCCAGACCTTAACCCCATGGAATATTTCTAGTGGTACCTCAAAAAAAGGCTTGCAAAGTATAAACCCTTATTAAGGAAATAAAGAAGTTTTGGAATAGGATTGAGATAGAGTGGGGAAAGTGTCAGGGATTGATTGAAAGCATGCCTAGGAAGATCAAAGTGGTCCTTACAGCAAAGGGGGGCCATACCAAGTACTAATTATACCCTAATATTCATAAGTACATAAAGTGTTTCAATGAAGTCTCTGTTTTCAAATGGCTGTATCTCTATAGCCACTGAACCAAATCACATGGCCTAAGGGCCAAATTGTAGCCAAGAGTAGGTACTATATTTGGTCTCACCAAAGTGAAATGAAATTCTGACAGGTGTTCACAAGGTGCTTCATGCTTTGTATTTATGTCAAATATTGGAATGCTTTTTGAATTCACTATATTTTGGACTGTCTTTCCAATGTCTACACCATCTTGGTCACTGTGATTTGAAAGTGAACCCTGTTCTGTCTCCAGAGTGGCATCATTTGGTAATGAATGCTGCTCTTTTGAGGTGGCTTTGTGAAAGCCACCTATAAGGCTATATTTAGCATGAATAGATAGCATTACATTTCAGTCCATGAGTAGTGGGAAACAGAGCTGGAAAACAAGTGTAAACTGTAACAGAATGTGGCTTTCATGTAAACTTAGTAAAATGCATATAACTACATTTAATATGCTATTGTTCTGTTGTTATTCAGGCCAGCTCATCTAGAAAACTCAAATTCAGCAGGTCATGTTGACAGGTTGTTATTCCAGGCTCATGAGCAAGCAGCAAATGTGAATATACATGCAAAACTGTGTGGTACAATAGCAAAGAAAGAGAACAGAGATGTATGCAGTTATTGCTGAAGACCTTTTAGGCTTTGTCAGCTGAGCAACTCAGCATGCACCTTAATTAAGGGGAAGGGGAAAATAGATGCCAGTATGTGGCCCAGATTCTAGAGTCCAGGCTGAACACCATGTCCTGCACTTTCTTGTACCTCACCCAGGATGGCCTCCATCTGCAGACACAACATCCCACATGGGCAGCTGTTTTCTTCATCTTCACCATGATATTGCCATGTCTCACATAGCACCTGTTTCCACTGCACTCAAAAACATGCACTCTCCACATGTTAAATGGCAGAGAGTGAAACATGATTTGCCTTCCAAGAACTGAGGACTCATTGGTCCTGCTGTGCATTCTGAAAAACATAACCAGTAGTGTGGATATGAGCAAGCTATGGCTTGACTCAAGAACATGCAAACAGGCTTCCCCAGGCCTGAAGATGCCCTTGTCATCAACCCACACCAGTTAATTGACAGCCACTTCATGCACCATACCTGAGATAAATATTTTCAGGTTGTGCATGTCTGCTGTCTTGGCAGGAAATGTGATCATGAAATTGAAGACATTCCTATCCCAGGCATCATCATTAGCATAAAATTAAAATAGCTCATATAGGTGGAAAGGCCTTACTAGCTGATCAAGCCCTTGATTTCTTCTCTGCATTTGGAAACCTGGACTGCATTGCCTTAGGACACTAAAAAGAGCACTTGACAGCCTTCACATGCTGTTGCCAACATTTTGAAAAACCTGCCCACTGCATATGACACATCTCTGGCAAATTTGCTCACCACCTTGGCCACCTTGAGAAGTTCACTGCCTATGAAGTGATTGAGCAGCAAATTGGCTATGGTGTGTGTCAGTCTGGTCTCCACAGTGCCATACTGCAATGCTCCAGTGATCAAATTGCATTCCATGTTCACAAGCACCATCATATTCATGAAATGCCCCATCTTTACCAACTGTTGTATGAATGTTGAGGTGGTCTGCACTGTCATGCTGGCTGCATGTCTTGCTCCAGCCACCAGAGCCACTTGTGTCATGAAAAGCTTTGTGGATGATAACAGCATCAGTTCCTTTTGTAGGCATGTATCACAAGTGTGTGGCCAACTTACATTTTCTTGCTGGTGACAAAAATAAGCAGCCAGATTGAGTTTGCATGCTGCTTGAATGTAACTGTCTGCTTGACCTGGGATTTCCAAGCTCACAAAGACAAGTGGCCAGGTCATCTTTGCATGCACCCTTTCTGGATGTCCTGCAAATTCATACTGCAAGACATGAAAGTGTCTTAAAGATATAAACAATATACTCACCTGTAGGTGCTGCTTGCCAATCATATGTAGCACAGTAAGGACATGCAAACTTGGCATCATCATGAACAGTACTGAAGGTGATGCAGCCAGGACCATCTTGGATTGACTGCTTGCATAGTATGGCATTGCAAGCAGTGCACTTTCACAGCATTGTGGCATGCCAGCCACAGAAGCTACAGTAATTGGCTTTGGCCAGTGTGACCAAAACAACCATACAAGTCCATGCTAGTTTGTTACTAATTAGTGTTGGCTGGACCTCCAACTGAACTGGACATACCCTCCATAAAAACAAAATTGACATCCATTTCCATTTCAGCATCCTGTGCTGGATCTTGAATCCTCCTCAACAAAACACCCTTGCTATCACAACATAGCTTTCCAGCTTGCAGTGTCTCACACCTGTTCAGGGCCATGGTGATGGGCTAAAACCCAAATCCTTGCTTTTTACTTATATGTTGCAGCATCCCATTGTTCCCTGCTGCTTCCACTACTTAAGTACACTAGCACAAATTCCCATGAAAGACAATAGACTTGGGAAAGAGGCACTGTGCAGATCAACAATGCTGACTGACCTTTTGCATTTCAACATACAGAGGGGCCAGAAATATTTGACTTACCCCCTGGTAGTGAGACTTGTTGGACCAGATGCCAGATCAGCAAACTATCACAACCATGACCCAACCTGCACCAGCCAGCTTTCAAGGAGTGTGATCCAGGGATGTTAACATAATGACTGCCCATCACCTCTCAGCTGCTTTCCCCATAATGAGTTGCAAGAGAAAACATGTGTTGATCAAAGCAACAGCTGACATGCTATGTGTGACTACTGTATGAGATACATACAGACTGTGATGAAGACAAGTAAAAGCAGCATACATGTCCTACAGCAATTCTCAGTTGTGACATCATCAATTGTCCATGATCTCTTGGTATGTTGATGCTTGGTCTACTGCAAGCTGTTTCTTGCTCAGATCAGCAACCTTGTTTATTGCAATGTCCAGCTGCAAGTTGGTAGTTTTCACTGGTGCACTTGCAGCTGGTTTTCCTACATCAGAGGAAATGGCACTTCCACCTTCCTCCACCTCAACATCTGACTACAGCTGTTCACCTTTCCCTGTGCTGGAGGCCACTTCTTGGCCTCCCACAGCCTGGCTCTTGTTTGCACCCCCATCTCCATCTATCAGAGCATCCAAACATGCTGCCTCCTCTTCCTGCAATACACTTGAAGATCACACTGCACTGATACTGGGCATGATGGTTTCTACACCAACAAACAAGTTCAGTCTGTGAATCTCCATGCTGTCAGGCTGAACTGCATCTGAACAAGCATCATACCCTTTGCATCCATATGCTGCCATACATTGACATCCACTAGTGAGTGCTCCATGTCATCCATGTCCCCTTCACCACCCTGTTCTTCTGGATTGTTCAAATCAAAAACTGAATAACCCTCTTGTGCTCTTTCATTGCAGCTGTTATTGCTGCCACTGCCACAGCCATTGTCATTGTCTGGTTCTGCTCCTCTATCTTTACTATCTTCCTTGCCAGATGATTCCAGTTCTCCACAGCAGAACAGCTGAAATGCTGCATCAATTGAGCAAGGTGACCTATTCTCACCTCTGGGCATCAACACCTTAAGGTTCTTCAGCCACTCTCACCTGTTGTGGCATTGGCAAAGAATATTGTGAAGAGCATCCAGTGTGTTGTTTATTCCAAACTAAATGCTGGGGTCAGTGAAGTGTTCCAGAATCAGCACTACATGTTCATCCTGAAAGACCATCCTGAGGTTACTGTACATATGAGATTGAGAAAATAAAGCATAAATGGCACACTTCATGAGTTTAGAAATGAATGCAACTCACTGAGGGTGATTGAACCATTCATCTTCTGCTTTTGTCAGCAACACTAGTTCTGGATTGTGGCTTTCATGCCATGGTTGTGGCATCTTAGTGTCCAGGCTTCATGTCAGCTCTGTGGCTTGTTTTCTGACCTTCTCATCCTTGTAATACTGGATGACAATGGGCCACTTCTGATTAAAAGTCTTCACAAAGAGAAAGTGAGTGATTGTTCCCCAAATCCAGGTTGAGGGGCCAGACAGAGGAAAAAACTCAACCAGGAGGTCCAAGTCTTGGTTGTGAAGATTTGAGCAGGGCAGAATTGTCAGCAGCATGTATTCCATACACAGGTAATGTACTGAAAGCTGCTGTATTCTTGGGGTGAAAGAGGTTGCATTTCAACCAGCTCTGTTTGACCTGAGGAACATCTTCATACTCAGTCCAAAGCCAATTGTTATGCTCACAAATGAGGTATTTGTCAAAAATGCCCAGCTGGTCTAGCCCATCTGACCTCATTTCATGGTCCAGCAACTTCTCCATAATCAGCTGATGGATCACCATGTATTGCAGGAATCATGTTCTGCTATTATGGCAGCATGTCACTGCAACCTTCACTTCCTCTTCCTTCTTCCTGTCCTTCCTGCACTAAAGCATATGAAGCTTGTTCAACCAACATGCCCATTCATTTATCCAGTAGATGACTGTGTAGCATAGTTGAATCCAGGCCACCTCATATCTGTAAAGAAAAGGCAGGTAGCCAATGGTTTCTTTCCTCAAGTTAAACACCTTGACTTTGCACTGGTCATAGGAGCTGCCATTTTGATAATGATAGGTATGAATTTTTGGAAAACCATACCAAATCACCTTCTGCTCTGCCTTCTTCCATTTGTGAAAGTCCAGGTCCTTCCAACAAACAGGGATCAGAAATTCCCTGATCTTGAAGTGAGATCCAAGCATATGCCTGGGCTGCAGCATATCATAGTAAACATGTAAGAAAGAGCAAATGTGACCCTTTTTCTCTGCTTTGTTCCATTGTGTATACTCTAGGTCATATTTGCATGCATTTGAAACTTGCCTTTATTTGGAAATGACAGCCATACAGATTAGCATCTTTCAATTCAGCAAAGACAATGGCAGTGGAGTTCTAGACTAGGTCAAAGCACCATGGTTAAGAACCAAGTTGCTTGTGTGGCACACTCAGTACCAACTGCATTGTAGGACACTACAGGATGGCTTTTTGGCCAATCCTCTTGTCATGGAGCACAGGCACTCTCCACTGTCAGACAGATGAAGCATCAGCACCAAGCCAAGTTATCATATACAGCATTAGATATCCCACTATGACATAGGGCATTTAATCCTGGCCACTGACCTTCATACAGGGCAGCCAACCTCCCTGCACTGGTGTGTGCAGAAGGTAGGTTTGTTGACTCAAATGAATCACCTGTTGCCCTATGTCTGCAATGTTTTTTGATGTGAAATCAACTCCATCACAATGCTCTGCATGCATGGACTGTCTATATACAGTAGTGTGGACCTGCAGTATACTCTTCCTTTTCACTAGCTGCAATCACACAGCATCCAGGACACATAACTCTGCCCATTGATTCTTGGTCACCACACTTCACTGGATGGGCATAAATACAAAATACCTAGTGACTCTATACACACCCTCCTTGTCATGACTGGGTAATTTCCAGTGATGAAACAGTGAAAGCATATCATTCCAGTACATGCATTAAATATCTTCATACCATAAAGCTAAGTGATACAGCAGTTATTTCATATACTTCCACAGCAATGACTGAGCCTGCTGTGCTGCCACTGGCAGATCTCTTCAAGTGATTAGTCCAGCTAGGATAAATAACATAGCAAACATGTGCCAAATTTAACCAAGTATTTTCTTCCTTCCCTTTTCTCTGTATTCATGGTGAATCATAGCCAGTCATTTAAACTAACTGTTTGTCAGGGCAAATTGATCCTTCTAAGCAGTACAGCTGACACTAGCATTGCTGCAACAGGCAGCTACATGAATATGGAGTGTTGCTTTAATCCTATGCCTGAAACAGATTCAGTAGAACAATGGCTCCCTTTAAAACAGCCTCTAATTGTAAGGAAAGAGCACTGCAACTGCTGTGGAGACTATATGTCTAGAAGAAGAGCAGCTCATGTTTGCAAACAATGCAATGCCTGGATTTGCAAGCAGACTGTTCAGAATGGCTGGGGGTGTATTGTTAAGTGGTTGGTCCCTGGAGATAAGGGCTTTCTTTGCCCTCAGTGCAAGCAGAAAGCTTGGAGAGGCAAATGAGCAAAGGGCAATGATGGACAGTTTCCTGTAAGTGAGCATTATACCTATGCATCACATCAGACAAACCATGCTCTGCAATATGGCTTCACCAGCTACAGCTGGCATAGGTACAAGAAACTGGCCTGGCCAACCTTTGCCATTAGTCTGCAACTGCAATTGCGTCCTCCTTACACAGACAGCCTAGTTGGTGACATGCTTCAAGCAGATTTGATGTATCAGTTCTCACCCAACCATAGAAACATGAGTGTTTGTCAATACATTTCCAAACTTGCTCAACTAAAAATGTGCATTAGCTGTGTTTCCTTACAGCCAATCTGCAGAAAAACATGGTGAATGTTTCACAAAAGAACATGCTGCCTGGCATAGCATTCATTCATGAGTCCATCAAGTCTGGCATGCTGGTGAATACATACATCATGCTTGACACATGTGCAGACATGCAGACAGGCCAGCTCTAGTGGATAGGTGGATTGACAAGTCCACAAGGTCAGGCAGTTGGTCAAATACTGGACAGGTTCTGTGGCACAGAACTGCAAGCAGCCATGGCAGTGGCAGCAGAGTGTGCCTGGCTTGCTCCTCACAGATCTGAAATCAAGACTACCAAGATATGCCTTATTTACAGAAAGGATGGAGGGGTCTGCTTTTTGTCAACATGCAGACCAACACTGTGAAAACAAAGTGTGTTTGAGGACTTGAAAAGGCTTGTAGAATGGTGAGGCCCTTTGAGCAATGTTCTTCTGCATCAACTTTCACAGATCCTCACTGCATTCACAGCAACAAAATCAACTTTGTGATTGGATTTGCTGGCAAGTCAGCAATGACCAATGACATTGTAAACTTAGTTTGCAAGCTGATCACCTACCAAAGCATAGACAAATGGTGTGGCAGCATATGGGGTGCCATATTGAAGTCTGCTGCACAGGACACTGACATGCTTGCAGTAAACTGCATGGTTGCAATTTTCAGGGAGTGGGGTTTGAGTGAAGTGCTGTTGAGGAAGATCACTGCAGATGTGCCCTGCCTGTTGCCCCCTTGGAGAGTCAAATTTCAAGCCTGTGCAATGAGGGAGTGCCAGCCAATGATGCATGACTTCAAAGTATGCAGGCAGAGCACAGGGGTTCATGTCATCTGTAGGCTATGCCATTGGAGGTCAGTGAACATGAAAGACAAACACATCAGAGATCTGGTCTTCAGAACACATGCCAACTGGCCCAATGTATACTGGCATGCTTCACCACCATCCATCAGCTGCAGGCACTATTCATCTTTGTGTCAAAAGAGAAGTCACTGTAGAATACTCTTGATATACTCCTCATGCTTGGTTTGTAGTGCTCTACTTTACTGAAACCAATCCTCATGCATTGAAATGTGAGGTGGGTGACCATGGTCACTTTGATGAGTCACATGAAGTTCACAGGTCCACATCACAATGTTGATTTGCTGGTGTGAGATAGTAAGGATGAAAGTATGTCAGAGAAAAGTGAGAGGGCCTGGGCACAGACAAGGGTATAAGATGAAACATGAAGGATGTCAATAGTTGAGTTGAGAGAATGCCAGCACTAGTTTTGCTAGTTCCATTGTTGTTGTTGCCACCTCATCTTACCTAGATGCTATTCCCAACACCTTGGATTTTTATGCCATGTTCAATGTCTTGTGTTTCACTGCCTGACTTGTTCATCATGGCTGTGCATAAATGTGCCAACATGACGTCATTGGTCTTGAATCCTGCCTTACCACAGAACACCTTGTTGCATATGTACAACAAGACACTATGAATACTGGGTACTCTGAAATTTGAGAGTGATTTAGTATGTGTTCTTGAGCTATCAAATGAATGTCTTCTTTGATGGTCCCTAATATTCCAAATTTACCTTAATGACACTGGATAAATTCATCTGGAATATACCAAGCTTTGTTGACAGCAACAACATGAAGTAGCATGCATATCAACTACTGCTTTTCATTAGCATGCTATTGTCCATGACAATGATCCACTACATCTGGTGATATGCTTTAGACCCTTTGACACAGGATACTAAGGGGTCATGCTTGAATTCTTCATTACACAAAGATAAGCAGCCTGCAAGCCCCTGCTGCAGGCCTTCCCATGCAGGTTAGCACTAAGGTAAGCACTTGTTTGCAAGCAAGCACAACCCCCCTTCTCATGCAATTACTGGGGATGAGGAGTTTCCCCATGCTTTTTTAATCAATTACCTCTTACCTAGCCACTCATCACTCCTGCATGTCAGCTCTTTCAATGCAGTCACTCAAGGTGCTGCTTTTGAAAATGGCTGTTCAATATAGATATTGAATGGACCAGCCACTGGTCACTGCTACAGGAAGGCCTAGGTCACTGCTTCTAATGCATTTAATCCAGGAGCTGAGTAGGCTGTTGCAAAGAATCTGTGTCCCAGATCAGAATAACCACATGGCCACTATTCATTTGCTCCAGTCATTGTTACAATCCACAAGGCATATGCTGAAGGGTGTAATTTACACAAGACTGAATCATGGCTCAGCCATGAGGCTGATTTGTCAGCCAGTGACATGTGATCCTCAATGGCAAGGCCCCACCCCACAACCATCAGGTGTAGGGATGCCACAGCAGGATATGCCACTATGGCAAGCCTTGTTATCATGTGTACTATCCAGTAACCAAAACAGGATACTGACTTGACAGCAGGGCACATGGCATGAGCTTCCATGACTAGAAGCTGACATCTCATCTGATGATGAGGTGCATGCACAAAGAACAAGGCACTGCCCTGCAACTATGAGGTGCAGGGATGTATAATGTTATATTTGCACATTTATTCTGCCATGCCACACACTTTTTTTCCCACCATATTTTATTGGCTGCTGCACTGCACACTGTTTATTCTTGCCATGCTTTTCTGGCTGCCATGTTGCACACTTGCATTCTCAACACATTTCTGACCTCCCATACACCACACTTTCATTCCCACTATGTTTGTAGTATGATCTTAGTTTATCACTTATAGACCTACTAAGTCCCTATGTACATCTCAGTAATGATTTGTATCATACCTGCACCCTTGAGCAAACTGAGCCACCAGAGGAAAATAGTGGGTATCTACCAGGGTAGGAACACAGAAGTGCCTCTTTCACAATCAACCCCACCCTATCTATATTTTGGAATGTGTTCCTCAATGGGGTGTAGAACTTGGAGCTGTAGTTAGAGCTAGTTTCTTTTCAATTAGATGTCAGTCAACTGCAGTTGTTGAGGTGATCTGAATGAAATGATTTATGGTCCTCATATTTGTTGTCATAAAAATCACTATGTTGGAATGAAGGGGCATTGGCTACAAGTGGGCCATGTGCCTGGAAAGCTGCTTGGCTGAATGGATCTGCATAGTCATCTGGGAGAAGTCCTGGGGATGTGTAGAGAGTGTATGGATCTCCTACTGAACCAACATCAATGCTGGCTATTGCCTCTGCATCACAGAGGCAGTTTCACTTTTGCTCCTCTACATCAAGTGCATGAATATAGTCCTTGAGAGCATGAAATGAGGCCTGAGACAAGAACACCTGATGATGAGTGAAACAATGAGGATCATTGTGGCCAGTGACACTTGGAAAATCACAACCTACCTTGAATTGCCTGAAAATGATATCAACTTCCAGCAACCCCAAAGCACTTCAGGTTTACTCAACCTTCTCTTTTGCTGAGCCATCCATTACACCAACCTTTGCCATTGGCTTGACAGGCTGTTGTGCAGAGACAATGGTATCTTTGTTTTTTAGGTGCACCTGGGTAGTGATGGCTTTTGCCTGAGAACACCCTTAATGAAGGGATTTACGGATCCAACACTTTCCACGCCATCTGAGATGCTGGCCATAGAGCCCTGTGTTGGAATATTTCGAGCAAACAGTAAGGGGTTGTACAGCCACTATATTACATGACCACAACTGCTTAGAACATGCCATACAGTAGTTTACTTTAGTGACTACATTCTGGATTATTCTACAGGTTAGTACTTACCATTTAATACATAGTGGCTACTTTCTAGATTATTCTACAGGCCTGTCCGCGCTCAGGAGATCACTCACGCGACTCACGAAGACTCAAGATGGCCCGCGAGAAAATTTGTCTACTCGAAGCAGACGGCCGGAATTGGAAGACCTACCGGAAATGGATCAAGAAGTTGGCGGCCGGACTCACTCTCGGACTCGAGTACCCACATGGCGAAGAAGAGTGGTGTATACAGCTACTCGACATGTGCAACCAGGGCGCAGTCCCAGAGCCATTGAAGTCCGAAGCCCAGCGTTCACGAACCGCGTAGAGACAATTCGAGTACTTACAGAACCTATTCGAGAAGGCCGAGGACCAGTCAAAAACGCCTCGAGTCGAGTCAGAAAGTTACAGGAGGTGTCCCAGATGAAAACGCGACATGGAGAACATCCAGAGAGTCGAGTCAGAAGGTCGGAGGGGCAAGACGGCTCGCAAGCAACACGCCGCGCACAGCCAGAATGATGCCAGAAAAGGCACAGAGGCCTGTCGTGCGTCAGTAGAGCCCCAGGGACCTGAAACGGCGAGTCAGCAGGTCGTCAAAGAGGCCTCTGACCCCGCAAACCCGAACGCCACAAGCGCCGAGCCCACAGTGCCAGAGGGCGCAACGGCAGACCCGACGGACAAGCCGCTCGAGAAGCGGGTTGAGTCGGCAGTCGGAGAGGTCGACGAGAGAGTCGACAGGATGGGCGAGAAGGCCGAGAAGGCCGAGTCGCGGAGTGGG
>JBBPJY010000230.1:0-26466 GCA_038088975.1 Xerocomus cyaneibrunnescens
TGTACCTCCACTTCCACAACCACTGCTCCCCCACCATGTCCCCCTTGCAACCCAGCTTGGATCAGAGCAATAGAAGCACTGCCCCCCATCTCTGATCTTGCTGCCTATATCTGCATTCTGAAGGGAAAAGGGAAAGACCCCACCAAGGTTCTCTTCATCCTCAGAGCCTGCTATGAAGATGATGAAGAACCCCAGGCAGAGGAAATAGCAAAGATAAAGACTGTCCCCTCCAACAAGGATTTTTGAAATGAGAAGCTGCATTGATGTCTGCTTCTCATGTCTTAGCTCCTATACTTGTATCTAGTCAACCAACTCAAGCAATCAGAATCCCCATAACACTAGAACATGGAGCAAAAACCATCAAAACCACCATCCTCGTTGACTGTGGGGCAACAGGAAACTTTATTGACCCCTCCCTCCTCGAAAACTTCCATCCCCCTGTCAAAAGACTTCCCTGACCCCTTAACGCCTACAATGTAGATGGAACAAAGAACTTCACCAGAACAATTCACAAAAAGGTGACCATAACCTTATGCTTGGAAGACGACTGCCACTCCCTACAACTCATGGTTGTGAAGCTGGGCCAATGGCAGGTTATTCTAGGAATGCCCTGGCTACACTCTCAAAACCCAAAAATTGATTGGACATTAGGGAAAGTGTCCATCCCTCCTGTCTGCCCTCAACAGAAAAACTTTGACCCCACTCCAACTAGATACCTCCTTTGATGGCTCAATGTCAATCCTGATAAACAAATCAGAGAGGATCTGCAAACCAGAGAAGCATGGCTGAAAGGTGAATTCATCTGCCAAACCATCATTTCCACTGACCTAGCTGCAGCTATCCCTAGGGAAACCCCCCCAATTCCCAAACCATACAAAGACTTCACTGACATACTAACTGATATCACCCCTGACTCCCTACCTCCTCATCACTCATTTGATCATGTCATTGAGCTCAAAGATACCTTTGTCCCTAAGGTTGCCAAAACTTACTTCCTCTCTCTGGCAGAACAGGCAGCCTGCAAGGCCTTTATAGCTGAAAATGTGGCCACCAGAAGGATCGTCCCTTCCAAATCCTCACAAGCCTTGCCTTTCTTTTTCATGCCCAAGAAGGATGGAACCCTCTGCCCTTGCCAAGATTATTGATATCTCAATGAGCATACAGTCAAAAACATGTACCCACTCCTCCACATCTCCAATCTCATTGACAACATGAAGGATTGTAACATTTTCACCAAGTTTGACATCTGGTGGGGTTACAACAATATATGGATCAAAGAAGAAGACCAGTGGAAGGCAGCATTCATTACCCCAAAGGGTCTCTTCAAACTGACTGTTATGTTCTTTGGCATGTGTAACTCTTCCCCCACCTTCCAAGCATTTATGAATCACATCTTCACTGACTATCACTTGGAAGGATGGTTGAAGATCTACATGGATGACCTGGGAATCACCACAAAGGACAACCTTGACCTACATCATCACCATACCTGATTAGTTCTCCAATGCCTGTGAGAACATAACCTCATCCTTAAACCCTTGAAATGCACATTTGAGACCTCAGAGATTGAATACCTAGGAATAATTATTGGCAGAGGAAGAGTATGCATGGATCCCATAAAGGTAGAAGTGATCACCAAGTGGAACCCCCCCTCCACTGTCAAGAGAGTATGCTCATTCCTGGGATTCTGTAACTTTTACCACAAGTTTATTCCAAACTTCTCTGACCTCGCTCAACCGCTGAACCTACTCACCCACACCAAGAAACCTTGGGTGTGGGGCCCTGCCCAGGAATCAGCATTCTGCCGCTTTCAATTTCTATTTACTCAAGAACCCATGCTGCTCCTACCAGATCCTGCTAAACCTTTCACCATTATGTTGGATGCCTTGCTACATGCTGTGGGTGCTGTACTGATGCAGCCAGATACCAATGGTGACCTCCACCCATGTGCATACCTCTCTTCGACCCTCTCTGATGCCCAACACAACTACAATATCTATGATTGTGAACTCCTTGGCATCATCGAAGCCCTCTCAGCCTGGCACCACTATTTACAAGGTGCACCACATCCAGTTACCATCATGAACAACCACAAAAACTTGTCATACTATAAAGCCCCTCATAGACTCTCTCAGCAGCAAGCCCACTGGTCACTCTTTCTCCAAGACTTTGACATTGTTTGAAAAGTCACTTCAGGATCAGCCATGGGCCATGCTGATGCCCTATCTCAAATGGAGGCAATAAACTCCTCCAATGACAATGTAGACACACCCATCCTTCTTCACCCCACCATTGCCACCATCGACCTGGCCCTTGCTGATGAAATTTGCACCTCTTCCTCCTCCTCCCCACTCATAACTTATGTTTTGAAAAATCTGGCCAACAGATCCTCCCTTTTCCACAGATCTTCCTCTTCCAACTGGCAATTCCTAGATGGCAAACTGTACTACCAAAATCACCTTTACATTCCTGAAGACACCCACCCTGCCCTTATAAAAGCCATCCACGAATCCCCTGCGGGAGGCCATGGAGGTGTATTCCACACCCATCACCTGCTGTTGTGTGACTATTGGTGGCCTGGCCTGGCCACCTTTGTCCAGAATTATATTTGAGGATGCACAGCATGCCAACAGCATAAAGTTAACACCCACCCTACTATTCCCCCATTGACTGCCCTCACCTCCTCTGCTACTTGTCTATTTCAACAGATCTCTGTAGACCTCATTTCAGGCCTTCCCCCAGTAAAAGCCATTGACTCAGTACTGGTCATGGCTAACCAAGGACTTACTAAGGGGGTAATTCTCATCCCATGTTTCAAGTCCATTAATGTGGCAGAAACTGCTCAACTATTTTTTAAGCACGTATTCCCTCAGTTCAGCCTCCATGACTCCTGCATCTCTGATCAAGGCCCACAATTCATATCCACCTTTGCCAGAGAATTAGCTCAACTGCTCCAATATGACATAAAATTATCCTCTGTATACCACCCACAAACCAATGGACAAACAGAATGACTAAACCAAGAATTAGAAACCTACCTTCACCTGTTCTGCCAAGGCCACCCTGAGCAATGGCCTATCCTCCTCCCAATGGCTGAATTCTCTCATAACTTTGCCACTCACTTCTCCACCAAACAATTGCCCTTCTCCCTGATGATGGGATATGAACCCCAAGCCTACCCTCCTTTGGGAAAAACCTTCCTACCTGCTCTCTCCACCTGATTGAAACTCCTAGACAAAGCTCAAGATGAAGCCCTTTCAGCCCATCATGAAGCACAGCATCACATGAAACACTGCATCACTGCAAAATTCCACCCCTGGAAACCTAGAGATAAGGTGTGGCTTGAAGCTACTAATCTCAAGCTCTACTACCCATCCTGCAAACTCGCCCCAAAAAGAGAAGGCCCCTTTGAGATCACCAAAGTCCTCTCTCTCATTGCATACCAACTGAAACTGCCCTCCACCTGGAAGATTCACAATATCTTCCACACTTCCTTGCTCTCCTCCTTCTGTGAAACTCCTGAACACAGCCCGAACTTCATTCCCCCTCCACCTGATCAGATTGATGGAGAAGAGCAATATGAAGTAGAGGCAATACTTGGCCACTGAGGAACAGGACTCCAATGGAAGTTCCTGATCAAATAGAAAGGATACCTGTCTTCTGAAAATACATGGGAACCGCTATCCAATCTTACTAACACTGCAACATTGCTGAAAGGATATATTTGCCACCATTTTCCCTGACAACCACCATGGAGCTGCGGACTTGGCATCTCCTGGCCCTACTAATATCCATCACTCTCGCCCTCCTGGTCTTTACCTCCATCATTATCCTTCTTGCTTACTACCCTGAGTATTTCCACCAACATCCATGCCATGTCTGACTCTCGTTCTTCATCCAACTCCTTCCTTAGTTCCACATCTATATACCTCTGTCCTCTCTTCTGCCTACAGATCAATTCCACCCTACTCCCTGAAGCTGCTGCCACACATTATACACTTCCATTCTTCTTTCACCTACCATACTATATTCCCTGGAATGCAGCACCCTATTTACTGAAGATGTTACCTCCCAACACCTAGTATACATTTTGACCTGTCTTTCTGCCATACAAAATCTCTGCCACAAAGCTGCCCCTAGAAACCTTCCTGTTCAATTTGAAAAATCCCTGTTCTCAGGACTGGATGGCCTAAGGAGCAAGGTACTAGATCTCCTCCATCGCCACAGGTTCAACTCCTATGTCATGTGTCTCAACCCATCTTCCATCTGCTTCATTCTTCACCCCATCTTCAAATCCCTTTCAGCTGAACAAAGGAAAACTTACAGAGAGTCAGGACTCACCCTTCATCTCGCCCACCAAACCACCTCACCAGTTACCTCCACCTCCCCCACTCTGGCTTCCTGCCTCTTGTACCCTCCCCTTCATCAAATACCCCCTCCTTGTCTATTCATCAGTGATGACATCACTGACAACGAGGACAGGATTATCAAACAGGAACTGGCTGCACCAGTCTCCCCTTCATTAGACCTCCTCACTCCAATTTGTTATCAATGCCACCAATGAGGTCACCTCCGCAGCATCTGCCCCCATTACCAGTGTCCCATTTGTTTACAGTGGGCTCCTGGCCATCCCCAATATCATTGCTTTTGTCAACACTGCAACTATTATAACAGGTCTGGTCACCCTGCTTCTCACTGCCCTCAACAATGCTGTGCAATTTGCTCATGCTCTGGCCATGTCTTTGGTGATTGTCCAGAGCATCTCTACAGAGACAACAATGAGGTGGTGTATAACTTGGGAGATCCAGATGGTCCTGACTGCATTTAGGGCATGGCAAATCACAGCTGGGCTGCAAATGTACAAGCAGGGTATTGTTACAATCATGTGTATGTGGTTGATTGTGTTGCAATATCTTGCTAGAAGGGTCTACTGTTTCATTCTTTTTCTTATCCTCATACCTACCATATTTGCCAACATCTTATGTTCCTTTCTTTCTTTTTGCCTCTCTGTCTTGCCTTCCCTCTGACTTCTTACCTGGAACTCTCTCTCCTCTCACTACATCTCTCTCTTGGTAGTGATATGTTCCCCTTAGTCATACATTGAATGTGCTAGTATGTTCTTTTGCCTTAGTCATCAGTCATCTTGGTAGTATATATTCTCGACATTATTCTCTTGTATCTTTAAGCTAGTTCTATGCAATACAAGCATCAGTTCTTTGCCTCCAGTCATTCTGGGTGAACCAACTGAGTGTCTACTCAAGACTCAAGGGTGCCATTCCCTTGCATAGTTCCTTCAGTTCGAGTTTCAGCTAGTGCTGACACATTAGTGTAACAGCCAAGTTTAGAAGAAATAGATGGGTCCTTAGGAGGCCCATTACTTTTGTTGTCCTTTCCAGAGGAACCAGAGTTCAGAGGACTAATGCTATTGCCTTTGGACTTGTCACCCTTGGGCTTAGCTTGATGGAGTGGCTGAGTTTAAGGGTTTGGAGTTTCCAGAGTTGGAACCAAAGTTCTTGATAGCACAGGCAATCTCTTCCTTGCACTTCCAGTGTTGGTGATCAATCTTCTGGGCAAGGGCTCAGAGATTGTGGATATTGTTGGGCTTACCCTTGTGTAACAACTTGTTCTTGATTCAGTCCAGGAGGCCATGGTAGAAACTCCAGCAAAGTACACTGGGGCCCCAGCCTTGGACTTGGGATGCAAGGTGGTTCCATTTGACAATATACCTAGAAATTCATTGTAAGTCTCACATCTACAGTCACTCAAGTTGAGCTTCTGCATCAGCTACAGGATTATGAGGCCCAAAATTGGATTGTAATTTGAATAAGAAGGTTTTCCGATTGTCCATTCATAGTGGATGATTCTCTGGAGGTTCATCTCCAAGAAGGTCCAGTTCGAAGTACTCTAGGGCTATGTCCTTAAGATAAGATTGGGTGAATGTTACCTTGGTCCAGTCTGTCTTAAAGGACTTCAGATTCACTTGAAAACTGAGTTTGCATTGGACTATGAATGGACAGAGTTTCTTGGAGTTGAACCCATCAAATGGATCAGGTTCTTGGACTTTGGTTTTCTGGTTTTCAGACCTCTTCTTGCTTTGCAATGCTTGCCTGGTCATGTCCTGGATCATCCCAGCTAGCTGGGTGAATGGTTCAAATGCAAGTGGGACATTGTTCTGCTGATTGAAGTCATCATGACTGAAGGGGTTGTTATCAGGGTCAGGGTCTTGCTCATTGGAGCTGGAGGATAGATCTCTGTTATCTCTGGGATCCCATGGTGGATGGCCACTGGATCCATAGCCCCCACACTTATCATTGCCCTTGGGTAGCTTTCTAATGTGAGGTCCAACTGGGGACTCTGAGTAGTCTGGTAGGGGGGTCAATGGAGAGAGAGTACCCCAATGAGGGCAGTATTCTGAAGCAGAGTTGCCAGGCCTGGTGGACAGGCTGACAAACTCACCCAGAATTGTGTGTGAACTACCAAAGGTGTTCTGCAAGGCACTATCATGAAGGGTAAATGATCAGGAAGTCATAAGGACAAATCTATATAAGCTTGAGTATGAACATACTATCAAATTAAAGGGTTGACTATTGAATCTCTGGACTCTGTGTGCCAACTCTGGTTGGAGATGAGTGATAAGTGCTAAGGTCAGGGAAGTTAGTGATGGGGATGGACTGGAGGTCCAACAGAGGAAGTGGGAGGGGAGAACTCAGTGAGGATGTCAGCATAGGACTTATGTGTCATGCCCTTGTATAGGTCCAGGTCCTCATATTTCAGAGATCAGACTAGGAGGATGGAGGTAGGGACAGCAGGAAAGGAGGAACAATGAGGAGGGGGGAATTTAGTCGATATTCATACTGAGTTCAGGACATATGGAGGTTTATATACAGAGAATGTAAGGTGAAACATGGTAGGCAAGGAGATGAAACATGTAAGTGTCAAAGAGAAAGGAGCACATGGTGCAATTAGAAAGCAGTGTAATGTATGGAAGTGATACAATGGCAACTGACTCTGCATGGCACCTGTCAAATGTGAGGGATGACAAGTCCTGACATGCCTGGAATGAGATAGGGGTGCTCCAATGACAAGTGATGGAACTCTGAGATGTGGGGTGGAGGAGCAGATGAGGATACAGATGTAGTGAGGGTGGAGATGGCCAGAGATGGTTTGGAGGGGGCAACATAGGGGTTGGAGGATGGATATGACAGTCCTAGACACTTTATTAGAGTCCAGCATCCCAGTATCAGTCAAGGACCTCATTGCAGTCAGTTTGGAGTTCAGAAAGCAGTTTTGAGACATGACCATGGAAAAAAAAGTATTGACCATGTCTGCTAACATTGTACATGTCAATGAACTGTTTGGGTGTGACCCCAGACACATGAAACATGAGTTCAGAGACCAAGTTCTCTGAAACAATAATGGGTTGGTCATTGCTCATCATAATCTTCCCCTCCACAGCATTAAAGGCTTGGTGGGAAAGTATTCAATCACCTGTGTCCTGGACTCTGAGTCTGAGATCATTGCCATGTCCAAACAGGTTTGGGAAAAGCTTGGGCTCCTGGTCTGGTCAGACCATATCATGACCATGTCATTTGCTGACATGACAAAGGACTCAATCTTAGGGGTCATGTCATATCCTGGACTTCCAGGTCCAACTCTGACCCTTCTGATCCAACTCCACTACAACCTCTGGCCAGTTCCCATCTCCCTCTGTAGCTACCTTACTCAAATCCTTACTCTAGTAAACCACTCTGACTCCTCTTCCTTCAAACTCTGTTATTCATCCACTTATGTTTCATTCCTTGATTACTCAGACTCTGATGCCAGTGCTCACCTAGGAGCACAGCTCTGAAGCAATACTCCAGTACCACCTGTCTTCCAACCCTCTGAGATTACTCATTCTCTGATACTTCATATTATTCATTTGCAGACTACTCCAGTACATACCTGATTCTGACTCCAGACTTAGTCATCCAATTTCCCTCCATATATAAACTCCATAGTTCTCTGTCATGTATTCCTTAGTTTGAATCTTGACTAAACATGATGATCTCCATTCTCTGATAGAACTCAATGTTCTTTCCATTTGATATCTAAGTCACTGGGCAACTTCCTCTGATTCTCCCTCTGACCTTCAATCCTCCATAAATTCAGGACACTGGATCCTTTACAAGGGTGCACCACATAAGGTGAAGCCAAGTTCCATCTGACCCCCTCACAACTCCACTTCATCAGAGTTCCTCTGGAGTTCATCTGACCATAGTTTAACAGGTCATTGAGAATTTAGTGCTGAAACTGGGCGGAGATGAAGTCTGATTTCAGGTGCAGGTAATTGCCCATGTGAATTTTGACCTATTACTTGGTCATTTATTTTACTGCCTCATGAGCACCACCACTGATGATTTGCCAGATGGTGGACAGACCATTATTCTCCAGGACCCAAACACAGAAAAGAAGTACAAACTCCTGACCCAGCCTTGGACCAAGGGTTGTCCCCAGTGCTGATGCAGCATGTCCTGTGCAAACCACCAAAGCATGGTAGAGATAGATTTTCAATTTTCGATGATTTGCCATCCAGGTGGAGAGATTCTGATGTGTAGTCCAGACAATCCAGGCCTCTGTCTGCCCATTCTGTTTGTTTCATATTCTCAAAGAACAACTATTATTCCTTGTCCTGTTACTCATTTCATGCATCCACATAATCTACACTAACTCTGGCCACCATTGCCACATTCTCTTCTTTCTTACCATTTAATCCAGTCTCACACTGCTTCATTTACAAGCCAGTAGTGAAGAAGGTCTGGTCAGTTCCATCCCCCCTAATAGAGAAATATCAGGTGGTCTGACACCTTCCTGAGGACCCTTTGGCTGGCCTACCAGCTCTACCTACACACTCTCCTAACTTTATACTGCCTACTTCACCCAAGAGTGAGCTGATACCCTGGACCTTGACCCAGCAAAATGGCTGTGGCCTGATGAGCTAAAGCTTGTTTGATGGATCATACAGACCCATGCAAAGGCTTTTACTTGGGTCCTTATAGAGTATGGTCATTTAAATGAGCAGTATTTCCCTCCAGTAAAAATCCCTACTGTTTTGCATATTCCATGGATGCTTTGGAACATCCCAATTCCACCAGCTATGGTCACAGAGGCTATACAAATTATCAAAGACTGCTTCACATCCAGAGTGTATGAACCATCAACTGCACCATACCATTCCCAGTGGTTCTGTGTCCTGAAGAAAGATGGCAAGAGCTTAAGGCTTGTCCATGATCTTCAACCACTGAATGCAGTCACCATCTGAGATGCTTTGCTTCCATCCTTTGTAGAGCATTTTGCAGAACAGTTTGCTGAATGTGCTGTCTACAGCATAATGGACCTGTTTGCAGGCTACAACCAGCATCCACTTCATCCAGACTCATATGATCTTACCACTTTCCTTACCCCCTTGGGTTCAATGCAATTAACCACTGTTCCAATGGGGTATACTAACACTTTGCAAATATATCAAGGTGACATGTGCTTCATTCTCCAAGAAGAGATTCTCCAGTACACCATGCCATTCCTAGATGATATCCCAGTCAAGATGGTCCAGACATGGTACCAGTGCCAAGATGACACCTATGAAACTATCCTGGACAATCCTGGCATCTGGAGATTTATATGGGAGCACCTTACAGTGACCAACCAGATCATTCAACACCTAGAGAACATTGGAGCCATGGTGTCCACAAAAAAATTCATTCTAGCAGCACCAGACATGATGGTAGTGGAGCATAAGTGTACCATAAATAGTTGGGTCCCACATGAGGACAAAGTGCAAAAGATCAGAGATTGGCCAGAGTGCAGGAACCTCATGCAGGTCTGGGGCTTTCTTGGTATGTGTTATATCATTCACATTTTCATCAAGGATTTTGCAAGGATCACCTGGCCCCCAGTCAACCTGACCTAAAAAGGTGTTCTGTTCAACTTGTCAAATTAGCAGGTTTGACTATTAAATCTCTGGGATCTCCATGCCAACTCTGGTCAGAGTATGATGGTGAGTACTGAGGTGAAAGGGGTTAGTGATGAAGATGGACCAGAGGTCTGACAGAGGAAATGGAAAAGAAGAACTTAGTAAGGATGTTGGTGTAGGACTTATGTGTCATGCCCTTGTATAGGTCCAGGTCCTTGTATTTCAGAGATCAGACTAGGAGGATGGAGATATGGACAGGAGAGAAGGTGGGATTATGAGGAGAGAGGAATTTAGTCAATATTCATACTGAGGGACAGTACAGGAAGTATGGAGGTTTATATACAGGCAAGGTAAGATGAAACAATGGTAGGCAAGGGGATGAAACATGTAAGTATCAAAGGAGAGGAGAACATGGTGGGTTCAGAAGGCAGGAGAGCATATGGAAGTGATACAATGGCAACTGACTCTCCATGGCACCTGTCAAATGCAAGGGATGAAGTCCTGACATGCCTGGAACAAGATAGGGGCACTCTGTTGACAAGTGATGGAACTCTGAGAAGCAGGGTGGAGAAGTGGATGTGGATATGGATGTAGTGGGGGTGAAGATGGCCAGAAATGGTTTGGAGGGGGTGACATAGGAGTTGGAGGATGAATATGACCAACTGGAATGAGCCATAGGCAAAGGCAATGCAACATCTTAAGAATGAAATAGCAAAGTCCCATGTGCTTTGCTGCCTGGACTACAAAACCAACTGGGATGTTATCCTGGTGGTTAACATGTCTGTCATTGCTGTTGAGTTTATTTTATTGCAGACTGGAAAGGACAGCAAATGCTATCCAAACCAGTTTGGGTCAATTAGCCTCACTGGGGTCAAGAGCTGCTATTCTCAAGCAAAGCTCGAATTATACAGACTATACAGAGCACTTCAGGCAGTCTGGATCTTTATATTTGGTGTTGCTAACCTTACAGTGGAAATGGATGTGAAGTTTGTCAAGAAGATGATAAACAATCCTGATCTCCAGCCAAATGCTACCATTAACAGATGGATAGCTGGGATATTATTATTCTCACTGGTGCATGTCTCAGCAGACAAGCATACCAGTTTGGATGGACTAGATTGATGTCTGCTAGCCAATGAAGATCCTCCAGAAATAGAGAACCCAGATGATTGGCTAGATGAAGCCTACTCTTTCTCCATTTTTTGACTTAATGAATGCCTTCCCTCCTTTGAATCATTTTCCCATCAATGCCTACCAGCCTTCATCTGAAACACTTCTAGCTTACTAGGCCATTGCACTCAAAACCTTGATCCCACATTCTCATCTAACTCCTCTTCACTCATTCTTCTCTTATCTTACATGACTACTAACCACCCTGATCTGGAGATTCCACATCCCCCCAAAGTGAGAGCCAAGAAGGAATGGATCATCCAGATCCAGACATTTCTTGAGATCCAGCAGCACCCCCCCCAACCTGTCCAATAAGAACTATGTGGTGTTCATCAACTCTGCCTGTCAATTTTTTGTCCTTCACAGCCATCTTTGGCATTGGAAACTGCATGGATGGCACCAACTCATTGTTCTGGAGGACAAATGGCATATGCTGATCAAGGAGGCACATGATGACCTCAGGCACAAAGGTGTCTTCACAGTCAATACCTGCTTGCTCCTCCAGTTTTAGTGGCCAATGCTGGTCAACAATGTCAAGTGATTCATCCAGACATTCCATGAATGCCAAGTCTAACAGACATGGAAGACACACATTCTGCCCACTGTCCCAGTAGTCAGTGGCCTTTTTCATATGGTTCACATTGATACTATGCTCATGCCAAGATCAGGCAGCTACTGGTACATCATCCATGCTCATTGCATGCTGACCACTTATCCAAAATGGAGGATGCTCCGATTTGAAAATGCAGCCAGGATTGCATTCTTCATCTTTGAAGAGATCTTATGCAAATGGGGCCTGGTATACCAAATTGTGACTGACAATGGTCTAGCTTTCATTCAGGCCCTTGACTTTCTTGTCAAGTGATACAATATTCACCATATTTGGATCAGCCTATACAACTCCCAAGCAAATGGGATTGTAGAATGCCATCACTTTAATGTCCAGGATGCCATCAAGAAAAGTACCCCAGAGGAGGTGCACTGGCATCACACAGCACACTCTGTATTCTGGGCCAAACAAGTCACCATCTCAAAGGCAACTAGATTGTCACCTTATTTTATGGTACATGGTGTGAAACCCTTATTTCCCTTGGACCTATCCAAAGCAATGTTCCTTGTTCTGCTCCCTGCCACTGACCCACTATCTACATCTGAACTTATAAGGGGGTGTGTGTGCCAATTGCAGAAGCGGCATGAGGACTTGGAATCAATCTGAGACCAGGTCCTCATAGCATGATTCATATCCACTAAACAATTCAAGGACACATACTGGAACTGAATCCATAACTATGACCTTGCTCCAGAATGTTTAGTCCTGGTCCAGAACTCCAGGGTCAAGAAAGAACTGAGCCAGAAGACAAAGCCTCAATACATCAGACTGATGGTAGTTCTTTGCAGAATGACTGGAGGCTTCTACATTCTGGCCAAGCTGGATGAAACAGTATCCAGACTGCATTACACAGCATTCAGAGTTATTCCATACCATGTGAGGTCTCAATCCTTGATTTCAGTCACAGACTTCATGAAACAAGATGATAAAGACCTTGACAAGTTGGCAGGAGAAGAGCTGGAAGAGCTAGATGAAGAAGATATAGAATCAGTTAACTTTAATTAATCTGGACTATCCACACCACCATAATAAAGTCAAACATACACAGTTGTACAATATCCATTTCCATCCCAGTATTTATTCAAACATCTGCATTCCACCCCAGGATTATTTTGGTGATCTCATTCTCAGTTTGTTCCATCCCAGTCTTCATCTGGAGGTTCATATCTATTGCAACCAGAGCCTAATAAAACAAAAAGTGACAGTCACCCCAGTAGCATAGAGAGATACACAAAAACAGCTAATTGTTCCATAATCCTAATCACCCTTCATTTAACTAGCAAACAAAGACCTTATTGCATCTTGAACATAGGACACCCCCTTCAGACTTTGCCTGTGTGTTGAGACATTGCACTCATTGTCTATATTGGACAGGAAATGCAGTTGGAAGAGAAAATACACATCAATCCAGATATTGGTTTGCTTCATATTTTCACTTATCTCTTGCTTACATTCATTTCAATTATAATACCACAGACCCAAAAGGTTTTGCGGACTGGGCACATGGACACATGAACATGGACATGCAGATGCAGATACTTGGACTTGGACTTGGATACACACAACCACAGTGGTAACTCAGGCACATCAGACAAACTTAGTGCAGACACAGACATGGATACAATGTGCTATTTCTACAAGCACATCTGACCCTTCAAGTTTGCAAGCTCTTGGACTGCCTTCCCCATCTCCACCTCAGCAGCCTTGAGTGCTGCCTGTGCAGACCACACTCAAACCATTCTGTGGCACAAGATATATTATGTGCTACAACAGGAAGTGCAGTATGTACATCTATGGTACTACATGAGGGCAGTGGATCACAAACTAGAAGTTCAAGTAAAACATTGTCAGCCTCAGACCATGTAGATGTGTAAGGAAATATGTATGACATTGCAAAGTTGGTATCAGGTAAGATGGATCCTGGCTTCCCCAAGCCCATGGCATCAGCCAATTCAGCGTCCACATCACTGCCATAGATGTCAACAATATTGTTGGCATCCTGTGAGGCAGTGGGAGGTGCTGAAATCTCCTTCTTGGAGTGGCAGGTCCATTTGTGCTTCCTAGCCAGCTGTTTCTCTTCCTCTAAGTCCAGTTTCTGCACCATGAAATCCATGAATGCAGTGGTGGTGGTCAATTCCTTGAGTTGTGACTTTCAAGGAGGAGTCAAGAAGGGAAGGATGAGAGGTTTGACAGTTTGCATTGAGAAGGTGTCAGTAGTAACAGCAGCATCAATGGAATGGATGCAATCTGAGGAGGGTTGGATGCCAAGATGTTAAGCAAGGGTGAAGGCCTGCTGGATCTGAAGGTCTGCAGGAGGGCCATAGGAACCCTGGTAGAGTTGCACACTTTGGTACACAGTGAGGTGGGGGTCAGGAAATGAGGAGGGACCTGATGTGTGGACAATCAGGATGGTGATGGTGATGGAGGTGACTTCAACAGCCACATTGGCTTGGGCCTTACCTTTACCCTTTCCTCAGTGTGACTTCTTCTTGGGTTTTTCCTCCTTCTTATCAAAGGAGCCCAAAGACTTCTGCTACTGTTGAAAGGTGGGCTCAGTGCCTTTTGCCTTCACAGCAAAGATCTTGTTCACCTGCTGAGCAGGCTGCTTGCCTTTGGAGAGGGAGCACTGCTCACATGCAAGGATGGTGGTGGTGTGAATTTCTGTGACAGTTGGGTCCTTGGCCTTACTGGCCAAGTCCTTCTGCTGTGTGAGCATGTGGGCCACCATTTCCATGGTGGGTGGAAGCTTGGTGAGCATGATCATCACCTGGATCTTGTCTGAAAAAAAGTAACCAGCATCTTTTAGCTGGGCAAAACAGTTTTTTGCCTTGTTCAGGGTGGGAGCTGGGTGTAAGGAAGAGGGAATCTGTACATCTAGGAGCTCTCAAAAGAGCAAGTATGCACCCAAAATGGAGGCTATATCAAACTCCTTCTTGAGCACAGTGATGAAAGTCTTGGCATCATCTTCTGAAAAGTGGTGGCGAAGAGCCTCTATCATTGATAGGTGGATGTTGCCAATGATGAATCATTCACCTTCTTCCAGGTGACCCAGAATTGGACTTTCTCCAATTTGGAAGAGAAAGTGGGAAGAGTGGGCACAGTTGCCAGGTCCAGAACCCATGTGCAGCCAGTGACCTTGATATAGGCCTTCATAACTGGCCATCATGAGTGTCAGTTGGTGCTGTTGAAGGTGGAGGTCTTGAAGTCTTTGGGGGTGGAGGACATTTCTACACAAAGTGTCAGCAGAGTTGCAAGCAATGGTAAAACATACTGGCATAGTCTTTCCATACTCCTGATGTCAATCAAGTTTGTGTGCAGAATGCAACAACAATGATCTGACACCAGTGGGTGTGGGCTAGCAGTGATGCCTTCTATGTGGTCAGCTTTCAGGTGCATTTCTACACACCATCTGCTAAGGTGTCTGGCAGTCACAGCTCACAATGAGCAACAGCATGTGCAGCTTTGCAGCACACAATGCATGCATCATCAGGGCTTATAACCTGTTGAAACAGAGTGGAATGCTCATCTAACACTTACTTGTTAGTAGTGTTGTTGAGGTTGCTAGTTGCACATTGTGGTTCTGGTTCAAGAGTATTATTCAAACTCAGCACTTGAGCTTGACTTATATAATGTACATCATGTGACCTTATTCATGTGTACTCTACATATTCTATGATTAATATATGAAGTGCAGCTACACTAGTGCACATTCAACGGTACCTGATGTGGTGGGTGTATCTGCTTGATAGGCCTGACTGACCCTGTGACAAGCAATCTCTCAATAATCATGCTCAAAGGAAACACTTTCAGAGGAAATGAATGAAATTCCAAGTCTGGAGTACAATACATGGATAAATCCTACTTATATACTACTGTGCTTTGCACACAGACCTATCTACATCATCAATCTAGACTCTTAATGTGGCTAGTGATAAGGTGAAAAGTGAAAGAGAAATGAAAACCCTTTCACTCTGCTTAGCAGAGAGGAGTCAAGGTGGTATGCACTATGTGTTTACTTTTCTCATGTCATCAGATTTTATGAAAGGGTTCTCCATATGCAGAAAGCTTCTGCACTCAGGATACCACCCTTTCTGATGAGTCCTCCAATCTTGCCAATCCAAATCTAGCAGTGTACATGTTTGCTTACCTCTCAGTTCTGAGCTTCTTGTTCAGTTTCCTGCAGAAGCAACACAGGTCAGATAAAATCCACCACAACATAGACATTTGCATGCCATTCTATTTATATAATACATAATCTAGAGAACTGGCCTGACCATTCCATTGTGTTTGACAGCTCCAACTTGCATACTTGGTGAGCACACTTTTCCACTGAATGCATAATCTTTCCAATGCCTGGTGCCAGGTAATTGATTGATGTCCACTGTAAGTGGCACATTGCAATCACAATCACAGGAGATTGTGGTTGTCTATATCTGCAGCAGCACACCACTGGCAGTTTGAGAAGTTCCATCCTGGATTGCCACATTGGCCCTTCTTGTGGTACATACCTCAATGAGTTGCTATGTATGGTGGTGACTTGTTAGACATTCTTACCTCACTTTCACTCTCATTCTGCTAATTCACAAAGAATATGGACAGGCAGACAGTATATCAGCCAGTTATTTGTGCTATCACTAGAAAGGTGGTATCTAAACCAGACTTGAATGCATAAAATATCTATTGTAGAGGCAATCCAAGTGTGAGCATGCTTGGAAGCCACATGACACCCTTTCTCCAAGCATTCATATGGCACAGAATTGTGGGTCACAGTTATGACAAAAATGGACTTATCATTTGGCCAGTTGAGGTCATACTCAGCAGTCACATGGCAGAGTGGAGATTGAGAGAAAAGCTTTTGAAGAGTAGACATTGACAGCCTATGGGGTTATTTGAGTTCTCTCCTTTAGAAACTTTAGTATTTGCCATGTCCTATTCTATATTGTATTAAAAACCAAGAAATGTGTTGAAGTTGCAGTGGTGCCATATGAGACTCAGAAGTAAGCCTCTGCTTCTGTACAATTGTATATTTTATATTGATCTGCATGTTGACATGTGACACAATGAGTTACATTTAGTCATTATATATCATGGCTTGTTTTACACTTTCCAACCAACAATATACTCTACATAAGATATGACTCTTAGATGAAATCCTATCCAAACTGTTCATCACTCAGTCTCCATTGCTTAATGAAGAGATGCATGCATTGAAAAAGGGATAGGTGATGCAGAGATTCCATGTAGGGAGATTGGGCAAATATGCCACACCCAATGAAAAGTGTGGCAGGAAAGGGGGCAGTGGGGGTCAAGTACTTAAAGAGGTGAGTGGGTGATAGACTTAGATGTTAAATAATATGCAGGATCTGAGTGAGGTGTAATTGTACACAGTATAGTTAATGATGGAAATAGGCACTGGATCAGAGAGGGGCATGCAACTAGCAAAGGTGCTCAATCATGTGTGATACAACAGACTAATCATATTCACCTAGCAAAGATACTACGTATGAGTTAGGTCAAGTAAGTTGGTAGGGTATAATGTAAGTGGCTCACCTCAGTCATGTGCAGTACAACAAACTGAGGTGTTCAATAGTGAATGGCATGGTTTATATACTGTAGGATGCTTGTAAGGTATGAGGGGTATGAAAGATCATGAGCAGGGTCCATACAACCAGGGATGCCAAAACAAAGGGTGAAAGAAGGTATGTGTCATGATTGAATATAATGTCCCTACAAGCATGTACCTGTGTGCAATGTCACACATTGGGCTCTGCATACACCAGCAGCCAATTTCACCAGTTGTGATGGCTGCACATGCACTTGTTGATCTCAACAGTTAATAAGGTGACATCCAAAGGCATATATCTTTGCAGATGCCTAAATGGAGGCCTATCTTGATGTGGCAATCAGTTGGAATTCCTACAAGACTGTGAGACTGCAAATGAACTCAGTTGATATTATGAGTGATAGCACACTAATACAATGAATCCATGAGTGAAAGGAGACAAACAAAGAGACATATTAACAAACAAAAATATGAAGAATGGCAATCAGTCAACAGGTGACCAGCATAAACCTCCTGCTGCCAATATTTATGGTGTTCCATGAGAACACTCAGGATATGAACCAAAAAGGGGTGTCTGAGAAGTGTACCTCTTATAGAAGTCCGACCCTGTACATACACACATGAGCATGGGCCATAGACAGGCTGGTTAAATAGCTTACATTTCTGTAACCAAATGCTGTGTAGGGTTGGCAGAAACATGACCAGGAATATCTGTGTGTATCAATACCAGTAATATTCCTGGTGCAGTTGTCAAAACACAAATGGAATCCATGATGACCAATAGGTAGTTGCAAAACAATCATCAATCCAATCCTGAGAAGACTATTAAATGAAATTGCTATCAATCCCAAACATGCAACCACTTGAAAGTGTCAATTATAGACAATTCACAATCCAATATTACCAAACAATAGTCTTGCAGCTTCTTTCCTCTCCTGCATCACTCACCATTTCCAAGAACCAGCTTGTTCTCAGTGGCATGACAGGAAGTGCATGACATCACCTATGATACATGTAGTTTTGTTATGTCCTCCAGAAAGTGCAGAGAAATGGCTCAAAACAAGACAGCCACCCACTTCCACAAGTGCACCATAGGGAATGTACTTGATAATGCACAGCATAGCAGTCTTTATATGCTAAACAAGGTAACTGGTGAGCAAATTGTGAAAGGAATTGTCAACCTATAGCATATGTCTGTAAGGACTCCAGTCAATGTTGTATGAGACTATGATTGATATCTACCTGTAGCATATGTCCATAAGGACTGTAATATGTGAGTAGGTAGTTACATATGGTATACAGCAAGTGCTTACCTCCAGTCAACATTGTATGAGACTGGAGAAAGCAGAATGGGCAGATGTGCATGTTAATGGATGCTGTCATCCAAATATGGTAATCTAATCTAAGTACAAAAAGTAACTAAGTATGTACTAGTAGATGGAATGATCTCCAACACACCCCCTCAGACTGGTGCTAGTGAGAAACGAGCAAGCATGGTCTTGTGCAGTTTGTGCATGAGTGGTTTTGTAAGTCCATTGGCAAGCATGTCAGCTGTTGGTACATGCATGATTCCAAAGGTTCTATCTTCAACATGTTCACACACAAAGTGGAATTAGATGCCAATATGGCAGCTTTAGCCATGAAAGCAGGCTTTCCACATGAGTGTGATGGTGGCAGTGTTGTTGGAGAAGAGGTCAGTGGGCAGTGGTTCATCTCCACTGTGCATTCCTATGTCCCAGGTGATGTAGTGTAGCCACAGGCCTTGTTTCACATAGTGTGTGAGGGCAACATATTTCACTTCACATAATGAGGTGGTAACATTGTCTTGTTTTTTGCTATTCCACAAGATGACTGCATTGCCAAGTTGGAAAATATAGCCAGAGATGAAGCAGTGGTCATCAGTGTCATGTGCAAAACTGGTGTCCATGTGGCCAGTGAGGACATTGGGGTCATCATCAGAGATCCTGCTGAGTGTGAGTGCAAGGTTGTGCATGCCACATAGATATTTGAAGATGTACATGAGTGCTTTCCAGTGGGGTGCACTGGGGTTTGCACTATATTGACTGAGTTGGCTGACAGCAAATGTGAGGTTGGGGCATGAGATGATGGAGAGCCAGGTGATGCTGCCAAGGGCCTCACAGTATGGTTATTGGACCATTTCAGCCTTCTTCTTGTCTGTCTGTGGACAGTCAGCTTTTGACAGGGTGATGTCAGGATTGAGTGTGGTGGAGACAGGGTTGCATATGTCCATCCAAAAGTGCTTGAGTAGTGTTTTCATGTATTGTGCCTGTAACAGCATGATTTGGCTGATTTTTTGATTGTCAGTGAGTTTGATGTCCATGAGCCAGTTTGGATCTTCTTCCTTCATTTTGAAGAGACTGTGGAGGAGTCAATGGGTCTCAGTGAGCATTGTCTTGAAGTTTGCAACTGTGAGGGCATTATCAACATGAATCATGGTGATGGCTGTGCTGTTGCCAGAGCAGCAGACATAGACAGTGGGGTTGGATGAAAGGCAAGAGAAGCCATGGGTATTTAGCTTCTTGTGCATGTATTTGTTCCAGAGATGGAAACCCTGCTTGATTCCATATAGGCTGAGGAGTAGGTGTGCAACTTTGTTTGTGCTGTTGTCAAACCATTCAGGTTGGCACATATAGATTTTGTGGTCAATTTTGCTATGTAGAAATGTGCCAGTGACATCATCCTGACCATGGTACCAGCCATGTGCTGCTGTATAATGTAGGATGATGTGAAGGGAGTCAAGTCGAACTGTAGGTGAGAATGTGTCACTGAAGTCAAGGCTGGATACCTGTGAGAATCCTTGGGCAACAAGTCATGCCTTGTATCAAGTAATTTCACCATTGGGGCCATGTTTGATTACATAGGTCCATTGACAGCCAATGACCTTGCAGTCTTTGGGCTGGTCGATGAGTTCCCAGGTTCCACACTTCTGTAGCATGTCAAACTCTTCATGCATCACCTTTCACCACTTGTCTGAGTCAGGGCTGGAAATGGCCTGTTGAAAGTTTTGTGGTGTGTCTTTTCCATGGACTGTGGTGTGACATGGCCACCATGTTTGGTGATCTTGCATCCTTCTTGGTCAATTTTGCTCTCTGAAATGAGGTTGTCATGGGCATTGGGGCAGTAGCTCACATCTAGGAGCTTGATAATGCGGTCCATGCAGCCCTTGACAGAGACCTTGAATAGGACAGTTCTGACTCCAAGAACATGTAGTGCTGGTTTGTCTTTGACTATTTCCTTGATTGACTCATTGGTAGGGGTAAAGATGGTGAATGTGGAGTGTTCCATGCATATGTGGTTCATTGCATCACTATTGAGGATCCATCCAAGACTGGGGTGGGTTGAGGTGGCAGTGAGATGAGCAGACATGCTTGAGTTGGTGTGGCTGGTGTCAGGTTCACTGTTGATGTTGGTGACTGCCTGGTTGGCCTGTTGTCAGCTTATCTTGCCCTTGTCTTTCAACTTGGGCCATTTTGGCTTATCCTCAGATTTCCCCTTCTCAGTGCCCTTCTTGTCATCCTTTTTATTCATCCTTTGCTTCTTCTTTCTCCCCTTAGAGTAGCAGTCCTTTGTCCAGTGGCCCAAGTGCTTGCAGTGGTCACAATACAATTGGCCAGGTTAAGTTGCCTGAAGGGCACTCAAGTTGCTTAACATTTGGTTTGTGCAGATGCCGGACTTATCACAAATGCAGCATTCAACTTCAGCTGATGAGTAGTAGTCAGTGAGGGCTGAGAATACATAGTTTCATGTTGGTGGCATGGAGATGTGAAGAAAACAGGTAAAAAGGTCATTGGGAATGTCCCAATGCATGAGTATGAGGTCATGGCAGAGGGCCTTCATTTTTGCAATGTGTGCTGGGACATCCTTGCCATTAGTATAGCAGGTGCTAACAAGGAAGACAATGGTAAGTGTCCAGTTGGTTGCAGTGGTGCCGGAGTAGAGTCAGTGAGTTTCTGACCATATTTTCACAGCAATATCAAGGTGGCTGACCTGCATTTGGACTTCTTTCATCATTGTCACCATGAGGATCAATTTAATGAGTGAATTGGCTTTGTGCCAGCAGATATAAGTGAACTGGTTGGTTTCTAGGTTGTCCAGGCTAAAGGATTCATTTAGGTATATGTGGATGGAGGCCATACGGAGTGCATCTTCAAGGATGGATAGCCATGTGGCATAATTTGTGCTGTTGAGTCATGGTCTGAGCTTGAAGAGATGCATGAATTGTTGGGCATCAATAGTTTTCTTCAGTGTGAAGTGGACCTCATCTTCATCATCAGTGTTCTCATCTAGAATATTTATAGGGTACAACATCAGTTTGTATGGTAGACATAGGTCATCTGATTGTCATGATGGTGCACATGATGAAGCACATGATGTGGGGGCTGGGATGAGCTCTGGGCTCAGTTTGGCATTGGGTGTATGGGAAGGTAGGCTCAGTAAGTCTGATATAGTAGAGAACCTGGCAGTACAGAGCTGACTGACTGTGCTGAGTGGTATTCCACTCAGGCATCTGTATGATGGGTCTAATGACATGGTTTAGGGATGGCTATGGGGTAATCTTGGCCAGAGGTGAGTCTTCAGTTTATTTCCATGCTAGGCAGGGCTTATAACCTGTGAAAGGAATTGTCAACCTGCAGTGTATGTCTGTAAGAACTATAATACATGAGTAGGTAGTTACATATGGTATACAGCAAGTGCTTACCTCTAGTTGACATTGTACAAGACTGGAGAAAGCAGAACAGGTGGATGTGCATGTTAGCAGATGCTGTTATCCAAATATGGTAATCTAATCTAAGTACAAAAAGTAACTAAGTATGTACTAGTAGACAGATTGATCTCCAACACAAATCTGACATGCCTAATGGGTGAACATGAGGCAGATGGATGGAAAAGAGATGAAAAGAGAGGATGAATCACACAACTGGCCAATGGTAAGCCTCTCTGCAACATCAAATAGAATAGTCATGGTTCTGTTGTGGTCACGTTGACGGTTGGGGTGTTCTCATGCACCAGACTGCCATTAATCAATTTCCCAATTATTGGTTTGGACGATATCTGCTTGTCTGTGCCAAATAGAATACCATTACATGGTGCATGACCAGATCTCACATCATTGGCAATGGTTCATACAATGAGGGCAGCTCATTCATTGTAATGCACATCTGTGTCCAGTTTGGATGGATGGACTGGTGGGCATGGGTCATGTGATATTGCAATGGGGCCTGATGTGCTGGAGGAGGCTGCAGCAAAATATGCTGCAAGTTCACAGGAATGATACACACCCCTCATGAGTTTAACACCAAATACATGGTTGTTCTGGTGGTGAGTGCAAGTGAGTGTACAAGATGGTTGGGCATTCTATGGTCATTGGGAAGTCAGTTGAATCATCGTGACCATCATATAGCATAAAAACCCTGGTGGAAAGAAAGTGATGACCAACCTTCTCAGATAGGCTTGATATGTTTCATAAACTATTGATTGCAGCTCAGCTCCTTTTGGCATTCCCTTGTTTAGACATGAATCTATGCATCAAACTATATCGTCAGGAAGCTTGTTAAAGCACACCATTAATCCATGTCCACAAGCATCAATAGCAGGTTGATACTAGCTATTGATCACCATGTGAGCATACAATCATGTGGAGCAAAATTTGGAATACCTGTGTTCAGCATCAAGGATGATTCTGAGACTTTGGTCTTTGATATGTGTATATATCCTTCTCAGATTGTGGTAAAGTTCCCTGAGATCCTCCACATCCTGCACTGTCAATTGGAAACCTTCAGGAATCCTATTATAAAGAATGACAAGGTCCAAAGATCCAGGGGTTCCAGGATAAGGGACAAGTGGACTCAATGCCAGGCATGTCCACATTACTGTCTATTTCAGGCAACTTGACCCATGAGAATTTTTGCAATAAATACATGTCCCTCTCAGTCAATTGATAGCACCTCAACAATACCTTGGAATACCTTGGAGATGATACCATTTGACTTGGATGAAGCAGGGAAGCATTTTCTGAGTAGACTGGTGGAATTTTGAAGTTTTTGAATTTTCAAGAACTTGTTTTTTTCCACCAGTCAACTCGGAAAAGGCTCTGCTACCTTGTTCAAGTTGAATAATACCATCTCCAAGGTAGACTGGTGAAGTTCTGAAAGTTTTGAATTTTCAAAATTTCAATTTTTTGCCATCGGTCTACTTGGAACTTGTTCTGCTACTTTATCCAAGTTAAATAACATCATCTCTGAGGTATTCCAGGCTATTGTTGAAGTGCTATCAATTGACCAAGAGGAACCTGTATTTATTGCAAAAATTCTCATAGGTCAAGTTGCCTGAAAAGGACAGTAAATGGGTGAATAAGTTGCATAACCCATCCGCATTCGGGAGGAGAGCCGCTTATGCGTGTGTCAACAGCCGAGATACATTGCGAAATCAAGGGCACTCACCAGCTTTATGGCAACCCAGGTCTGCCTGGCTGCTGATCCTCGGGTACTGAATTCATTCTCGGAGCCAGCAACTATGTCAATGCTCCTGATCATCTCTGCTACGATGCGTTTATGTACAGGTTGTTTGTTCGGCTGCCTGGAACTTGCACCCTCGTTGCTATGACGTGTAGATCTAGCCGTCTCGTGCCCATCTACTTCGACGCTGTACGCGAATAAATGCACCCTTGTTCTGGTGCCGCAAGGTGGATGGCAGGGGAAAGACTGCACGGACTGTTTTACCGCAGACAAACTAGGACTGCGAGAGTCAGTGGTGGCTGTGAACATCGGGTATGAAATGCATACGTGATTAAACGATGGTCAAAGAACGTTCGCCTCACCACGATTGTCCCTACTAGGGGAACCCTCAATAGCGTGTCAAGCATCTGGGGTGTGTGGTCAACGTTAGAACGGCAGCTACAGTGTATCCCGTGATCAAACGAAGCAGATCAAGGAATTCTGGAGGCTGGCAAATGGCGCGACCGAGAACCGCAAGGAACCATTTTCTACTTCACATAGTCCCAATCTTGAATCAGGTCGAGCGCTGTTCGGAACGTGTGCGCCAAGATGATGGAGAGGAATATGCAGAAATCGATGAGGTACTAATCTTCACTAGATGCTCGATCTACGCCAGTGTGATTCCCAAATGACGTTGAGGTTGACAAGGTCGCTGCGGAATAGATTTAACGAAGGCCAGATATAGAGTCCAGAGGGACTCACCCTCGGCCACGGCAGGTCTCGTATCCAAATGCCTAACAGTCGCTCATTGACCGCTTTCTGGGCCCACCAAGCTACGCCATCGTGGGAGTTAACTGGGACTTGCAATTGATCGAGGCAAAGAGTATTAGTTTCTCCACCATCGTCGTAGGACTGCGTCGATCCTGCGTCGTCGTTATGGTGTCGTCCTGCCATGGCACTGCAAACAAGAAGACGAAGGGTATTGGATATTACGCCGGCATCTTTGGTTCGGAAAGACGGTCGTTCGAATAACAGCGCTCGAACTTACCTCGATCAGGCTTGGTCGCTGTCAACGTGGCGGCCTTTTGCCACCGATTCAGTTCCGCTCTCTATACTGCATCAGTGGGGAGAAGTGAAGTGATTGTTTATTCCAACGTCATGGCCTTCGAACGTGAACTACGTCCATCGTCATACGAGAAGTTACAACACATCGAGCGTGCGTACATTGTCAAGAATATCACTCAACGAGACGTTCTCCTGAAACTGTACCCTGATCAAGCTATCCGACGCTACCCGCCTATAATCCGGTGTCGCAAGTCGGCCTGTTTCCGCTGGCGTGACCAAGAGTGCACCGAATGGCTGTCGGAGACGCGCGACCAGTCGTCGCGCCCGCGTCTCTCTATTCATAGTTACTTGTGGCACCAGATGCATAGGAGCAGGGTGGGACAGTAATTCGGGTTCGAGAACCGACAATGAATCGTCATCCAATACCTCACCAAGTATCTCTTCATTGTCGCTATCAGAGGAGGGTGGTGGCACAACCCCATCTTCCATGCATCCACCTCTGTGAGTGTGTTCCTGCTCCAGGAGAGAATCCAACCAAGGGTGAATGAGGTACAGAGGACTCATCCGAGACAGGTCGTGCCTCGTCTTGATTTTTATTGTCCCAAAAGCGATAGTGTCCGCGCAGTAAACACGACCTGAGCGGGATCGATATGGTGAAAGGGGAGGGAGTTCAAAGGCAATGCATGGAAGCTTCATCCGACTCGCGGCAAACCAAGGTGCGGGAAGCTTGCCCAGACACTCGTATAGGCTCAGAGCCACATCGATGTCAAAGGTATGTGATCCGGCGACGGCCTTCCCTATCTCAGCATCCGAAATAGGGGATGGGATGTGCGATATTGCCGGTCCATTGAATACAGTGATATATGCAGGAAGGCAACTGTTGAAGCTTCCTGACTCCCCGGTCCATGCGAGGACACTCACATCTCCAGATCCGGTGAGAACGTGCGCCAGCAGACGTCCTAGTGATCCCTCGCCTTCACCATAAATTGCTGGAAGACCAGTAACAGAGAAAATCCCGAGCAACGAGTATGCAACGTCCTCCACGAGGGTCGTCTTGCGCGTCGAGGCAAGATGCAGCTTCTCCCGGATGCTTGTTAGGCCAGGACGAAGTGACATCAATGATTCTGCAGAAACACCAGTCGCTCGTTCCATCTCCGAGATCACCTCCCGTGACTCCTTGTGGTTCGGCAACTGCAGATTGAGGTAAAGGGTCCAATCCTCAGTGTAGAAGCGGATGACGTTCGAGGCAATGTATTCCTGGAGTGTCCATGCACGACTGTTCCAGATACTCCTCATCAGAGCACCGAGCTGCGATAGAGACAGAACGCCGCGAAGGAAAACAATGGTCAGGGCAGAACCCTGGTACCACTTGAACATTGCTACGAGAGCTTCTTGGAGCACGAAGTGGTCCGATTTATTGATGCAGCACGTATCGCTCCATGCCCAATCGAATTCGCTATCTTGAACAATCTTGCAGAATGTCTGCAACTTGTCATGGGTCGGAGACGAATCCAGGTCATACATCGAAATGTGCTTGACCTGCTGATACAGAGGTTCGTCGTCTTCCCACGTGTGGGATAGCATGACATATCGGAAGTACTGTCGTACTTCGCGCTTGATGCGGACATAATCGATGCGTGATGTCATGGAT
>JBBPJY010000232.1:0-26371 GCA_038088975.1 Xerocomus cyaneibrunnescens
TACCAAAGATTCATACACAACTTTGCACAAGTTGCTCACTCCTTGAATGCCCTCACCTCCAATAAAAGAGAATTCACTTGGACACAAAAATGCCAATTGGCCTTCAACTCTCTTAAACACATCCTCACAACCACCCCTTCTCTCAGGATGCCCCATGACAATGCCCCATTCAGAATTGAAACTAATGCTTCTGGATTTGGCATAGGTGTAGTACTATCCCAAAAACAAGATGATATTTGGTGACCAATTGCCTTCATATTGAAATCTCTCAGCGACTCAGAGTGCAACTATCATGCTGGCAATCTCGAAGCCCTCACCATTATGTTCATCCTCAAGAAATGGTGCCACTATCTCTTAGGTGCAAAACATGAATTTGAGGTATTAACAGGCCATAAAAACCTTGAATTCTTCAAAAAACCACAAGATCTATCCCAGAGACAAGCAAGATGGTCTCAAGCTGCACAAGAATACCACTTCAAAATTGTACATCACAGTGGAAAGACCAATCCAGCTGACCCTCTGTCCCAGAGGCCAGATCATGAAAAGGGGGTGGAGTCTGATAACAAGGACTCATATCTCTTTCCTTCCTCAATTTTTGTTGGAGCTGATGCTGAGCTCACTCCACAAAACAAGGAAAACCCAACAGAAGCTGCTGCTGTGCACACAACTGTCACCCAGGCAGTTCCCAGTATCTTCAAACTTGTAAAAAAGTGTCAACATCAATGAGAACAGTTTGCAAGGGAAGGTCTCAAACAAGGAAAATTATCCTGGAGAAAGCAAAATGGCACAATGTATTGAAAGGATGCTTTATACATCCCAAAAAACCCCCAACTTCGAGAATGCATCATTCAAGAGAACCATGACCATCCCCTTGCTGACCACCCAGGAGAAAAACAAACAATTGACCTCATCAAAGAACAATACTATTGGCCCATATTAAGAAAAGACACTAAGGCCTATGTATCCGGATGTGATGTGTGTCAAAAAGCAAAAAGTAAAAGAACAAGGTGTATGATGCCCCTTCATTCACTGGAAGCCCCCTCTTACCTATGGGAGGAAATCTCCATAGACATTATCAGACCACTTCTAGAATCAAATGGAAAGGATGCCATCCTTACCATTATAGATAGATTCTCAAAAATGATATGAATCTTTCCTGTCTCTTCCAATATCACCTCTCTCAGCATAGCTACAATGTTTAGAGATCATGTATTCAAACTACACAGTACCCCTAAAAGAATTGTCTTGGACAGAGGAACCCAATTCATGTCTTCTTTCATGAAAGACTTTATACAAAATGTTGCACATAGAAGCCCATCCCTCCACCACATATCATTCCCAAACCAACAGCCAGGCAGAACAAATGAACACTAAAATTGAACAATATCTCCAGATTTATACTAATCATTGGCAGAATGATTGGACTGAGTAGCTCCCCCTAGTGGAATTTGCTCACAATCAAAAGACCAACTCATCTGCCAAACATTCACCATTCATACTAAATTATGGCTGTAATCCAAGTATTGGAGTGGATCAACATGCCCAACCCAACAATGAAGCTGCCAAAGACTTCACAACAAGAATGAAAGATACACAAGCCCAGGCAAAAGAAGTCTTAGAGTTTGCAGCAAAAGACATGAAAAGATTCCATGACTGAAAGGCTGAGGAATGAAAGGAGTATAAATCTGGAGACTTGGTACTTCTCAAAGCCACCAACATCTGATCTGATCGACCCTCAAAAAAGTTGGATGACAAGAGATATGGTCCTTTCAAGGTCATCAAAAAGGTTGGGCATGCAGCCTACAAATTGAAACTGGATAAATCCTGGAAACAAGTCTACCCAGTTTTCAATGAATGCTTGCTTTGGTCCTACAAGAAAGGACAATTCCCTTCACAATGACTCCTCCCTCCTTCACCACCTGACATTGTTGGTGGAGAAATTGAACAGGAAATCAAATCCATCCTTAACTCAAGGGAGAGACAAGGAGGAATTGAATATCTGGTCAATTTGGAAAGGATTTCCTCAGGAAGAGAGAGAATGGAAAAAGGCATTGGAACTCCAACATGCTCAAGAAGCTGTAAAAGACTTTCATTGCAAACATATACTAGCTGTCAGACCTACAGCAATGATGAAATTATGAGCAGCTACAGACCCTGTCTGCCAATGCCCTATATGCCTCCACCAACCTTTACCCTGTCCATCTACCCAAGTCCTCCAATCTGCTGATTTCCTTCTCTTACAAGAATCCCTTAAAAAGTTCCCAGAGTCATCCTTTGAGTTTTCAACTGCTGTGGATATCAGTCCTTAAAATGGAGGTATTGAAAAGACCTTTCCTTCTTTTTATTTCACCTTGTCACTTTAAGACCTAGAACTATGACATAGTATGGTCTGTGCACGAGATCACATAGGTATATAAGTAAGGACATCCCATGTAGAATACTCTTCAGACTTGGAATTTTATTTCTTCCCCTGAAAGCATTCCCTTTGAGTGTGATTGTTGTGAGGTTCCTTGTCACTGTGCATCACAAGGTTGCTTGGCTGTCTTTTATACCACACTTGTAGACATACCATGATAGCCTTCAACAGTGCTACAAGATTTCTCTCTGACATTTGTGCACTCCATTCTCTGCAATCACTATGTATACTAGTGTCTGGCACTCCATCTCTTTCATTCTTAACATCATGCTTCTCTTCCATCAGGTACTCCGAACCACCAATGGACTTAGCTATTTAAATCTTTTATTTTAGCAAAAGTACCAAAACCATAGTGGTGCAAGTGCCAGTCCCCAGAAGTATACTCAGAATTGCCAGCAAGCAGCATAGAATAAGATAGCCAAACAATTCGCAAGAGCACTGTTTGTTTGTTTTCTCGAGTACATACAGAGGCTTGCAACAAGAGTAGTACAAAGTCCTGCAAATTCAACTAATTGTAGTCGCTTTCAGCTACCAGACTATTGGAGTGCTCCCTGTGACCATCGACAGAATTTCACTTTGTTTGATATATAAATCGATGTATGTGTAATATCTGCTCCCTCACTTGTCCACCTAGGATGCTGTGAGGGTAAGCACCATCCTGCCAATACCCTACATAGTCACTAATTACCTACATGTATGGCTAACCACCATTCAGGTATAGAACTATACTTGTCCACCTAGGATGCTGTGAGGCTAACTGAAAAGCTTTTTTCATTCTTATCACCTTGTCACATTAATTCTAGATTATGACATAGTTGGTCTGTGCACTAAATAGCCATAGTATATAAGTAGAATGGTCATGTATAATACTTCAGACTTGGAATTTCATTTCTTCCCCCAAAAGTGTTCCCTTTGAGCATGATCATTATGAGGTTCCTTGTCATAATTCCAAGTCTCTTTACTCAAACTGAATGCCACCCCCACTAGTTGCCACTATGGCACTCTATCTCATCCGCAACTGACAACTACTTGCTTGGTGTGCACTCTGCATCTGTGTTCTCATACTTCACTCCCCACTTTCTGACCAAGGGCCTCTTTGGCCCCATTACTATACCCAGATTCCAGGGTTAAGGAAAATCTTGCTTCGCTCGGTGACCCTCTATTCAAGGAACTAGAGCACTCCACTTTGGAGACTCCCCCGACATCTGAATGATTTAAAGCAGCCTGGTCATTTTGATGGTTCACCCATTCATCTTCAGTAGGATGCAAGGGATCTGAAGGAAGAGTGTTCACTAAGAGCCATGCTGTATGTGACCAGCTGGGTGTAGCACCTGTGAAAGGCTAGCTGAAGCACTCATCCAGCACAACATAAATATGGATAACATTGCTGAGGCCCATAGTGCACTAGGGCAGGGTTTCTGAGACCTGTGGCTTACATCCCTGATATCTCAGACATGGTGACTGCTCTGCGTGTAAGGAGCAGAGATTTCATGCACCAGATGCATTAGCGACCATAGTCCTGCCAGTTTCTATCCCAGAGTTTCCTGCTCTGCCTTGTCAAAGGTTTTTATCCAGTGGCTGGCATTTTGCCCCCTGATAATCTAGATCCTAGCATCCTGTTCCTGCCTTCAGTGTGTAAGTTGGCTCGAAGCAGTGCTCACCATTCTGCACACAATGCGTCCATCATTCCTCTCCCTACCCTAATCCAATGGTCGGCAGACCCTTGATCCACATCCACTCAAACTTTTCCCATCTACACAAATGTCCTCTTCAGAAGTGGGACCAAGTCACCTGTATCCACACCTGCCATCCCACTCCTCAACTCACCTGCTCCTGCCCAGTTGTCCTACATTGAGAGCCAGTACACATGCCTCTACTTGGACTACCGAGTGCACCCTAATCATGGCCACTATTCCCGTCAGCATGTTGAAGTCTGTCCAATTGCCCCAGCCTGTCTGGCCCTCATTAGGCAAACAACCCATGTACAGGGCACAATCCACTACAATGATAATCCTGCACCTGAGGTGGGATGGCAAATTCTGCAACACCCTGGAGGAATTCCTCCATGACTACTACAAATGGTATTACATCCTCATGGTGACGTCAGGAGGAACCTCTGCACCCAATTCACCACCCTGACCATTCTCTCCACAAATGCCTCAAGTGGCACACCTTCAGGAGATACCAGAGGAGCCCATTCCTGCCATCCTGATACCTCCTGCCCCACTGACAGCCTGTTGTCTGTTGTGAGACATCTGCATGGCCTCACCCAGTCATTCACTTTCTTTCATCCCTCCAACTGGCCCTCATGCCTCCTCTGCTGAAGAAAAGTCAGGCAAATCTCTTGCCACCAAGCCTGACCAGTATGCTGGCAATAAGAAAAAGTTCATGGAGTGGTGGAGATCAGTCAAACTCTACCTCCACAGCTTCCAAGGCACTCTGCCCACCAATACAGAGAAAATTGTCATTGTACTGTCATACATGAAAGGAAGCCACACCGCTGGACAACATGCCAATCTGTACATAGATCAAGACAAGATTGGTACAGAAACCTTCACCAAGTTTGAACAGGGCATGACATGTGAATTCAAACTGGCAGTGTTTAAGTGGGATGCATCTAAAGAACTCCAACACCTCTCCCAGGGCAAGGAGATGGTTGAGGATTTCTTCATGAGAATGCACCAACTTGTAATGGAAGCTGGATGGAATATCATGGCCCATGGCAAGATATTAGTCGACATTGCTTGAAGAGGAGTTCATGACTGCATCATGCAATTTATGGAACAGTCCTCTATGGAACTCCTCCCTCTGGATGACATCATGGAGTGGAATCACGCCCTGGTATATACCAAGGCCACTCTCAAGGAGATTGACGCCCACCACTCGTCCACCCCCAGGCCTACTCCTAGGCCACAAACAACTACATATGTGACTCCCCATCTTGCTGCAGTAACATCTGTACTTGCAGCAGCCACCCCCTCCAAGGCTGCCCCAGCAGCAAACACCACTGCACCCACCACTTATGCTGAACAAGGTGTCCCCATGGACCTATCCAAAGCATGCGCCACAAACATGTGCACAAAATGTAAGGGAGCATGGCCTTGTGCTGCTTATCCCCCCATGTGTCACATCCGCAAAATGGTCATTTATGGCCAAGAAATTCAGTACTCCAATAGTGCTAAATTAGAAGTGCAAATTTGTGTCCTCACTGAGCAGGAGGAACAAAGGAAAAAGGATTTTCCTGCCGAGGGTCAGCAGTGAGTCATGCTGATTCCTCTCTTAAAAAGGTTTCCAATACAGTCCCATTTGTATTATGTACAAAAAATAAATACAATTGCCTTGAAATTGAAATGTGTGATGACACTGAAACTGTAAAAGACTCACCAAAAGTAAGCAAGAGTGTGCCAAAGGTAATCTTGAAAAGAGAACCCAAGGCTCAGCTGCAGGGCACTGCTCTGCTCAGGAATGCATGTAGCCCCACTGAGGTGCAGAGCCCTCTTCCTAAGAAGCCTTACAAGAAAGTAGTTGATGCTGAGCTCACTGCCTCAAAAAATCATTCTAGTTGGATGAACACTGTCGATCCCTGGTCAATAAGATGGATCAAATGTGTGATCAACAACAAAGACGATAAACAGTCAATCAAACACCTCTGGTCGTTCATATATGACAAATGAACCTCCAAGGTAACCAAGGAACTGGTAGCACAGTTGAAAACGCTAAATAATGAAGAAGCGTATTATGCCCTCTATGAACTCCAGCAAAAACCCAGGTTCATTAGACAGGTGAAGCGCTCTAACAATTCCCTCAAGCTGGAAGCAACCCTCCTTCTACCCAATCACCAAACCCTTCCTGTGTCTGTTTTAATTGACTCTGGTTGTACCAGCTCTACCATTGACAAGTCCTTCATACAACTAAAAGGACTTCAAACTCATAAGTTCCCTATCCCCATACCCATATATAACACCAACAGAACCCAGAATTCCGCAGGAAAAGTCAAAGAGTTTGTCATCATACAACTCAATGTCAATGACCACAAGGAACAAATATCCCTGGCAGTAACTATGCTAGGAACCAACAATGTCTTCTTGGATCATGATTGGCTCAGAAAACATAATCCTTCAATTGACTGGATTTCAGGAATGGTAGAATTTTGGTGTGAAAACAATCACACCAGTATACCCACCAACCCCTCCGAACTAGTCAATGAATTGGAAAAAGGTGACCGACTCTTCCAGCTTAACCAATTTAAACATGTCCAAAATGTCTTAACTGACATCACTGCTGCTGCTGCCCAGAAAAAAGCAAAGAAGACATTCAAGGAAGCAGTCCCAGCTGTCTATCATGACTACAAGGATGTGTTCACCAAGGAAAACTTTGATGAACTCCCACCACATCAACCCTGGGACCATGTCATTGAGCTTATTCCAGGAGATCATGAAGTAAACTCGAAGATCTACAACCTCTCCCTGAGTGAACAAGTCAAACTCAATGCATTCCTCAAGGAGAATCTCCAATCCAGAAGGATTTGTCCTTCAAAATTCCCCTTTGCCTCTGCCTTCTTTTTCATTAAGAAGAAAGATGGCTGCCTCTGACCAGTCCAAGATTATCGAAAGTTAAATGATATAACCATCAAAAATCAATATCCCCTTCCTCTCATCTCTGAACTGGTCGATAAACTCTGAGGTAGCAAGTTCTTCACAAAACTGGACATTTGTTGGGGCTACAACAATGTCCGGATGAAGGAAGGTGATGAATGGAAGGCCGCATTTCACACAAACTGAGGGTTATTTGAACTCCTTGTCATGTTTTTCGGTCTGACCAATTTGCTGGCCACCTTTCAGACCATGATGAACATGCTATTCAAGGACTTAATAGATCAGGGAAAAGTCATAGTCTACATCAATGACATCATGATTTTCTCCAAGAATCACAAGAACACATAAAAGTAGTATGACAAGTATTACAAATTCTAAGAGAAAACAAACTGTTCCTGAAGCATGAAAAGTGTAAATTTGACACTTCTGAGACTGAGTACTTAGGCCTGATTATCAGTCAGGATGAAGTAAAAATGGACGAGGGAAAGGTGTCCACAGTCCATGACTGGCCAATCCTCACCAGTTGAAAACAGTTACAAGCATTCTTAGGATTCCTCAATTTCTATCGAAGATTTGTCTGCAACTTTGCCCAGGTTGCACACCTCCTAAATGCCCTCACCTCCAATAAAAGAGAATTCATATGGACATCAGAATGTCAAACCACATTCGACTCTCTTAAAACCATCCTCACAACCACTCCCTCTCTTAGGATGCCCTGTGATGACACCCCATTCAGAATCAAGACTGACACCTCTGGATTCAGCATAGGTGCAGTGTTGTCCCAAAAACAAGACAATATATGGCAACCAGTGGCCTTCATCTCAAAATCACTCAGCAATTCAGAAAGAAATTATCATGCTGGAGATTTGGAGGTGCTGGCCATCATGTTCACACTAAAGGAGTGGCACCACTACCTACTAGGCACACACCACGAATTCGAGGTCCTAATGGACCATAAAAACCTTGAATTCTTCAAAAAACCTCAAAATCTGTCCCAGAGACAAGCTAGGTGGTCTCAAGCTGCACAAGAATATCATTTCAAAATTATCCACCACAGCAGCAAGACAAATCCAGCTGATCCTCTGTCCTGGAGACCAGACCACAAAAAGGGGGTAGAGTCTGATAACAAGGACTCCTATCTCTTCCCATCCTCAATTTTTGTCAGGGCTGATGCTGAGCTTGCCCTCAAAGAAATAACAGAAGCTGCTGCTGTGCATGCAACTGTCACACCTGCTGTCTCTAGTGTATTTGAACTTGTTAAGAAGTGTCAACATCAGCAAGAACAATTTGCCTGAGATGGCCTATCACAAGGAAAACTCTCTTGGAGAGAACTGAATGGCATACTATATTGGAAAGATACCCTCTACATTCCAAAGAATCCTCAACTCTGTGAGCATATCATCCAAGAAAATCATGATCACCCCCTCACCAGTCACCCAGGAAAACAACAAACAATCAACCTTGTCAAGGAAAGATACTACTGGCCAACCCTAAGAAAAGACGTCAAGGTCTACATATCTGGATGTGACATATGTCAAAAGGCAAAAAGCAAAAAGACAAGACATATGATGCCTCTCCATCCTCTAGAAGCCCCTTCCTATCCATGGGAGGAGATCTCTATAGATATCATTGGCCCTCTTCCAGAATCAAATGGAAAAGATGCCATTCTTACAATTGTAGATAGATTCTCCAAAATAATATGTATCTTTCCTATCTCTTTCAATATCACTTCTCTCAGCATAGCTATGATTTTTAAAGACCACATATTTAAATTACATGGTACCCCCAAAAGAGTTGTCTCTGACTGAGGAACTCAGTTCGTATCTTCCTTCATGAAGGATTTATATAAAATGCTACACATCAAAGCAAATCCCTCCACTGCCTATCACCCTCAAACAAACAGCCAAGCAGAGCAAATGAATGCAGAAATCGAGCAATATCTGCAAATCTACACCAACCACTGACAGAATGACTGGATGGAGTGGCTTCCCCTGGCGGAATTTGCTCACAATCAGAAAACCAATGCATCCACTAAACATTCTCCATTTGTCCTCAACTATGGCCACAACCCAAGCATAGGAGTGGATCACCACACTCAACCCCACAATGAAGCAGCAGAAGACTTCACTATCCAAATGAAGAAAACACAGACCCAAGCAAAGGAAGCTTTGAAATTTGTGATAAAAGATATGAAAAAGTTTCACAATAGAAAGGTGGATGAACGAAAGGAATATCAATCTGGAGATTTGGTACTTCTAGAAGCAACCAATATCTGCTCAGATAGACCCTCTAAAAAATTGAATGATAAACAATATGGGCCTTTCAATGTCATAAAAAAGGTTGGCCATGCTGCATATAAACTGAAGCTGGACAAATCATGGAAGCAAATCCACCCAGTCTTCAATGAATGTTTGCTATGGCCCTACAAAAAAGGACAATTTCCATCTCAAAAACTTCCACCTCCACCTCCACCTGATATCATCAGTGATCAATCCAAGCAGGAAATTGAGTCTATCCTAGACTCACAAGAAAGGCAAGGAGAGGTGGAATATCTGGTAAACTGGAAAGGTTTCTCCCAGGAGGAAAGAGAATAGAAGAAGGCATCTCAACTACCCCATGCTCAAGGCGCCATTAAAGACTTCCATTGAAGACATCCAACAGCCATTCAACCCAAAGCCACTATGAAATTGTGGTCTGCTACTGACCCAGTTTGTCGATGTCCCATATGTCTACATCAACCCCTTCCCCTCCCAAGCACCAACGTCCTCCAATCTGCTGATTTCCTCCTGTTCTGAGAGTCCCTAAGGAAGTTCCCTGAATCATCCTTCGAATTTCCAACTGCCAAGGATGTCAGTCCTTAAAAAGGGGGTACTGAAAAACTTTTTTCATTCTGATCACCTTGTCACATTAATTCTAGAGTATGACATAGTTGGTCCATGCACTAAATAGCCATAGTATATAAGTACAACAGTCATGTATAATACTTCAGACTTGGAATTTCATTTCTTTCCCTGAAAGCATTCCCTTCAAGCATGATTGTCATGAGGTTCCTTGTCACTAACCACTGTTCAGTTCTAATACAGACAGATTGCACCTGCTACTGCACGTCCCTGCTACTACTAGTATCCATGTTTTAACGTTTCAGAGGTTGATCCAATGGCCTGCCTTTCTCCTGTCCTGTACCAGAACTCCTTTGTGTAGTCTTTCTTGTCCTGTTGTGCTTAATGCACTGCAGGGCTTAAGGAGTACCTACTATAGTAATTGTCTCGTCCTGTTGTTCTTTTTTTTTCCATCGTTGACTTGTGCTCCCTCATAGTGTGGTATCCTCGTTTTGTAAAGTAGCTTACTACTATCAGTAATGTGCACTACATGTCCCAAATTGGAGGCTGCACTTTTAACCCTAAGCAAGGTAAATTCTGCTGGTGCAGCCAACGCATCTGTAATACACTGATTGCAAATAGTAGACATCTTGCAAAAGGCCAAAAGATGTCCAGTCCTAGCCAATCGTCACTGTGCTAACATTCAAGAATATCTGGTCAAAGAGAGGCCGTACTGTCAGTTTGAAGAAGGGAGAAATCAATTGACGACCATTACTTACTCAGTTACAGGATCACCAGAGGACAGACTGGAAACTAGTCATAGAGGTGTATTGCTAGGGAGATCTGAGTACATCTGGCTGCTGACGAGGCAGGGTAGCTCTGAGGAACTCAGCATAAGCTCCATTGGCAGCATTCTGGTAACATGCTTCATGAAAATAGCGATAACACAATAACAGTATTTTGCCAGGGTTGTGAAGGGGAAAAGAATTGGCAAAACATGGGCAGTATCTAGGAGAAAATCAGTTCATATTCACACCTGTCCATTTGCTGCTTGTGCACCATCATAGACCTGGAGGGGTACCTGCGTGTACCCATAATGTGACTCTATGCCCACCGATGGTGGATGCAATGCACAAGCCTCATCGTTTAAGGGAAACATTGAAGGATTTCCTGCCTTATGTGCTCTTGATGAAAAAGAAAATATGTCGGTCATCTCTCCCTGCTCGTGATGGCAATGACTAACTCACATATAGATAATTCATCCCTCAGCACTTCCTTGTCACTTGCAATGACAAGTAATGGTGGCAGCCTGCAATATGAAATGGCAGGACTGACAAGAGGATGCCAATGGAGGCTGTTCTGCGTATAGAGCTGAATTTGTGAGTCTATCTTCAACATTTCCCCCATTCGAAGAGAGATGGTTTTATTCTCCTTTTCATCAACTGGGGGGAATAAGATGTTCCTAACTATGCTGTTACATATGCACATTTATTCCGCCGCACTTTGTTGCCCTGCTGCGCCACACACTTTTTTTCCCACCATGTTTTATTGGCTGCCACGCTGTGCACTTTTTATTCTTGCCACGCTTTTCTGGCTGCCATGCTGCACACTTTTATTCTTGCCACATTTCTGACCTCCCACACACCGCACTTTCATTCCCACTACATTTGTAGTACCATCTTAATTTATCACTTATAGTCCTACTAAGTCCCTATGTATATGACAGTAATGATTTGTATCATACCCGTACCCTCACACAAACTGAGCTACAGTCAACTCCCTCTTATCCCATACCCCTTCGGTGACCTCTAGCACATGAACAATAAAAATTTACCCTAGGGTCCCTGTGAGTAGTTTGTAGGACAACATCTAGACTACATATGTTCTCTATGACACATACTAGGTTGGATTGATGGTTGAGCTGCCAGAGCTGCCAGATGAGGTATGGGATAAGAGGAAGTTGACTGTACCAGAGGAAAATAGTATCTACCAGGGTAGGAATGCAGAAGTGCCTTTTTCACAATCAACCCCACCCTATCTATATTTTGGAACATGTTCCTCAATAGGGTGTATAACTCAGAGCTGTAGTCAAAGTTAGTTTCTTCTCAATTAGATGTTAGTTGACTGTGGTTGTCAAAGTCATCTGAACAGAATGATTTACAGTCCTCATATTCATTGTTGTAGAAACCATGATGTTGAACTGGGGACATGTAGGGAGTATATGTGTCTCCTATTGAGTGAATATCAATGCCAGCTACTGCCTCTGCATCATGAAGGTAGTTTTGCTTGTAGTAACCCCAAAGCACTTTGGGTTTGCTTGACCTTCTCCTTCACCAAGGCATCCATGGCCACCTTTGCCATTAGCTCCTTGTACTGAGTGCAAAACTTGTCCAGGGTTAGCCCCACCTCACAGACATTTACCTTTCTTTTTGAAACCTCAGTCAGGCCCAGGCTTCAACTCTGGCCCTTGACACTTTGTCCCTCCAACTAATTGGGCAATTGTGAGTTGTTTGGATTCATGCAGAAGATGAACCAGCACTGTGTTTCTGACAAGGTCTTGAATAAAGTGTCTAGGGCAGCTCTGAACTTACCAGCTATACATGGTGCTGGACTCAAAGAAAGGTTTGGTGTGTCTTCCTCCTCTTGGCCCTGTCCTTTGACAGGGACATCTTCACAGACTGTTACCATCTACCTGATTGTGCCCTTGCAGCATGTTGACAGAGCATGCATTGGCTTAATGGGCTATTGCACAGAGACCTCATTTCTTGGGTGTGCCTGGGTAGTAATGGCTTTGCCTGAGAACAGACCCTTGATGAAGGGATTCATGGATCCAACATCTTCTATGCCATTTGAGATGCTGGCAGTAGAGCTGCAGAGGAGTGAGATGAAGTCAGGGTTGAGGAAATTGAGATTGCGGTCAAGGAATCCATTGGCAGAGTAAGTTACTAGACCATTGAAGTGGTTGACAGTAAAAGTGAGGTTACCTTAAGTGATCACTTGCCCTGACTTTGAAGAATGAGTGGTTACCCCAGCATTTGCTGAAGGCTTCCACCATTGTGTGGTCTGTTTTCTTGTGTGACCAGCAAGCTTGATCATCCATGGTGTGGATAAGACTGCCAGGCTTGTTCTAAAGAAGGCAAATGCACTTGGTGTTGTCAATGTAAGGGACTAAGAGGACAAAGTGAGACATACCCTCTGTCTGATACTCATTCACACACTTCTGGATTAAGTCCTGCAAGCACTTGTTGGCATAGTTGATGCAGAACTAGTCAATGGAGTTAGGATGGCTGGTCATGTTTTGGGAATCAGGGAGATCAAAAAGACTGACAAAAGTGTCAAAATTATCTTGATAGAGGCACTAGTTAATATGCTCATTCAACCAGGTGAAGAGAAAAGAGTATAGCATCTTGGCAAGGTCATCATGGTTATCAGAGGCACCATCAGGATCAAGGAAAACAGTGCAAAGCTCCTTCTTGACAAGCTTTGTCTTGTATGAGAGTGTGTTTGCAAGTGTGGATGGCTGTACACCAAGGAGCTTGGCAACAATGCTGAGAACATCCATGTTCCAAATGATGGCCATGTCCATGTCCTGACTATGATTGATAGTTTAGTATTATCCTAATATGTGTCCTGCTGTATAGTAATAGCACTTTATCAGGTAATTAAAAACTCAATGAAGGACAATGTATTAGTAAGAGACAGTACATGAAATTTAGGATGACTTGGGTATCCAAGTTAAATAGCATGTACTGAAAGTAGCATAATGAGGAAGGAAATAGGATGTAACTCCAGAATCACAGGATGACCCCCACAGGCTGGGAATGGGCTTTCCATGGGGTTGACAATTGTAAAGAACTTCATTTTTGCAGCTGACTATGACCACTGTGGAAGGACATGTAAGTTCAGGGGCAGTTGTAATGGTACTGGCAGGTTGAAGTGGTACAGGTACTGAGCAGTCAGGTTTGAAAAAGAGCAAAACAGCTTTAGCATATGTTAAAAGGTTGTAAGTACATATTTGATGAGATTACTGTAATCAAGCACACCATCCTTCATCTTCTTGGGAATCACTGCTGATGGAGATTCTAGGGAACATATAGCATGGAATCTTTTCCCTATAATAGATTCATTAGATCATATGACATCAAACATAAGTTCAGATCTTACCCTGGTGATGAGGAGGTGTGGTCATGCCCCTAGTTGCCCTTCCCTTTCCTTTGCTGCTTAGATAGGGGGGCATATTGTCACTAATGTTGTCTCTAATGCCCAGCTCCTGCAGAGGGCTGGACAACTGGAGGTTGATATCTTCATTGTTACCATTACCATCTAAAATGAAGAGTTCATTGCCATCCCAGTCAGCATCATCAAGTTCTTGCTGGCTATCTGAGTCAGAACCAACAATGAGGGGTTGAATGTTCCATGATTTGTAAATGTTGTCCAGAATAGTTCTCCTGGTAGCTACAAGACAATAAAAATCTGTTTAGTATGAAATGATGACAGCAAATGTGCATGCACCAAATCAGAGGATGCTATCTGCAACTCCTGCCTTACTCTGCCCTTTATTCTCAAGGAGCATTGATCCATTTGGTTGGGCAACTTCTAAAATCGCAAAAGTGCCACCTTGTTTAATTAGTATGCACCAGTCAGGTCAAGATTCTCTCAGCTGACCCAGGGCAGGACAGGTGGCATTTTTCTGCAACTCAATGTAGGAAAAGACTGTAGGAAACCATTCTGCATGCATTTTCTTGTCAATGTCCAAAAATAAGTCAATGGCAATGCTGTTGTCTAAACCTTCTGAGATGAAGCAACTGCTGTAGAGACTTGCAATTCCCTACACATGAAATCCATGTTTCCAGGTTACCTGACACTCCTGTAGTCACCCCAATGTTAGTCCACTGCTCTCATGCCCAGTCCAATGTTCCTGTGACCGGTCTGCCACATCCTGACCATCCTGCTGTGCTATCTGACCCGCTTTCAGTGTGGATTGACTCCTGGTACATGCAGAATCCATCCACTATTGGGTGGAATACTCAATACATTGGCCAGATGCAAGTTCAACACTTATCTGATCATGCAGCGGTGTTTCGCGGTATGTTTCCAGTGCAGATTGACCTGCTTTTGGATGTGGGTGAGTGCATTTGAGGTGAATTGCATTATTTTGGATTTGGATGACCGCATTAGGGTCTGAACTGGCTTATTTAAGGTCGGGACTAGCTTATTTTGGATTCAGACTGATTATTTGTGATTATTTGTTACTATTTGGATGTTTTGGAACATGTTCACCTATGATGGAGGCATGTACCTAGTTCACCAGAGAATCTGACCATCACTAGAGCACAGTTCTGATCTGTTTTCCCTCTCCTGCAGCCTTGGTCAACCATCCTTGCTGTCCACATTGTGCATGAAAGCCTGGAAACCACATTAGCAAGCCTAGAACATCATTCTCTCAGTCTGGAACCAATCTAGGAGCTAACCACACTGGTGGTACACTCCCTAGTCTGCTCTTTTATCCTTTTCTTCTCCCTTTGGCCATTCATGCATTTGTGACTCCCTGGGACAAACCTATTGCCCCCTTCAAGATATTTTACTTTGCTATGCTGCAATTCTTCAAAGCCTGAACTTCACTTGTGGATGTTCTTTCATGAGGTGCTCTTGGCTGATGAAGATTACCATGCCACTAGGAGATACTTTAGTTGTACATTTGCTGACTGATGAACAGGATATGTACATCAATACCACTAATATTAAGGCCAATTAAGTGGGTATGAAAGATACTATGGTTAAATCAAGCACCAGACACTGCATGTCCAGTGGTTCCAGTTAATGCATGAAGCTATGGCAAGGATATACACCAGAGAGACTCAAATATGAAAGATGGCAGAAAAAATGTTACCTTGCAAGGAAACCCAGTGATGGCAGCAGGCTGTCTCACTAGCCTAGAATCATCTGCTTGCCTTTTAGATGAAAATGCTACCAGAACTTCAGCTCTGGTCATATTAAATGTGAGACCTGAGGACTTGCAAGCACCATCAGTTGGTACCAGAGATTCTTGCCATTTTGTCATATCCATCCTCTGACCCCCACATTGCCCCCTCCAAACCATCTCTGGCCATCTCCACCCTCACTACATCCATGTCCTTGTCCACTCCTCCACCTTGCATCTCAGAGTTCTGTCACTTGTCATCAGAGCACCCCTATCTTGTTCTAGGCATGTCAGGACTTGTCATCCCTCACATTTGACAGGTGTCATGCAGAGTCAATTGCCATTGTATCACTCCCATATGCCCTACTGCTTTCTGATCATACCATGTGCTCCTTTCTCTTTGACACTTACATGTTTCATCTCCTTGCCTACCATTGTTTCACCTTACATTCTCTGTATATAAACCTCCATATGTCCTGTACTATTCCTTAGTATGAATATCAACTAAATTCCCTCCTCCTCATTGTCTCTCCTTCCCTCCTGTCCCTATCTCCATCCTCCTAGTCTGATCTCCAAAATACAAGAACCCAAACCTATACAAGGGCATGACACATAAGTCCTATGCTGACATCCTCACTGAGTTCTCCCTCTCCACTTTCTCTGTCAGACCTCCAGTCCATCCCTGTTACTAACCCTTTCCACCTCAGTACTCACCATCCTTCTCCAACCAGAGCTGGCATGGAGAATCCAGAGATTTGATAGTCAAACCCATTAATTTGACACATTTTGCCAAGTCATGGAAAATGTCAACTGCTATGAATACAGTGTTGGTGTTCAAATGGCTGGTGGCTGATAGTGGCTGGGATGGGGGTGGTGGGTCAGGTAGTGGATCAGTAGTGGTCAATTTGGACATGGCATGATAACAAAGGTGGTTGCTTATCCTGTGTTTGCATTCCTTGCATATGCAATCATTTAGGTCACTGGAAAAAAACTCTCCACATTCACAAGCACCCTTGTTACCATGGCAAAGAGTCAATGTGTGAAAGGAATTGCTGACCTGTAACATAGGTCCATAAGGACTTCAGTCAATGTTGTATGAGACTGTGATTGATATCTACCTGTAACATAGGTCCATAAGGACTGTGGTATGTAAGTAGGTAGTTACATATGATGTATAGTAAGTGCTTATCTCCAGTCAACATTGTACAAGACTGAAGAAAGTGGAATGGGTGGATGCACATGTTAGCAGATGCTGTTGTCCAAATATGGTAACCTAGTGTAAGTACAAAAAGTGTCTAAGTATGTACTAGTAAATGGAATGATTGCCAACACATCCCCTCAGACCAGTGCTAGTGAGAAGTGAGTGAGCATGGTCTTATGTGGTTTGCACATAAGTGGTTTTGTGAGTCTGTTGGCAAGCATATCAGCTGTTGGTACATGTATGATTCTGAAGGTTCTGTCTTTGACACATTTGCACATGAAATGGAATTAGGTGCTGATGTGGTGGCTTTGGCCATGGAAGCAGGCTTTCCATGTGAGTGCAGTGTTGTCAGAGAAGAGGTCAGTTGGCAGCAGTTCATCTCTGCTGTGCATTCCTATGTCCTGAGTGATGTAGCATAGCCATAGGCCTTGTTTTGTGCAGTGTGCAAGGGCAATGTATTCAGCTTCACATGATGAAGTGGTAATGTTGTCTTGTTTTTTGCTATTTCACAAGATGACTGCATTGCCAAGTTGGAAAATGTAGCCAGAGATGGAGCAGTGGTTGTTGGTGTCACATGTGAAACTGGTATCCATGTGGCCAGTGAGGACATTGGGGTTGTCATTGGAGATCCTGCCAAGTATGAGTGCAAGGTCATGCATGCCATGCAGATATTTGAAAATGCACATGAGCACTTTCCAGTGGGCTGTGCCAGGGTTTGCACTGTATTGACTGAGTTGGCTGACAGCAAATGCAAGATTGGGGCATGAGATGACAGAGAGCCAGGTGATGCTGGGATCAAGTGGGATGGAGATGGGGTTGCATGTGTCCATCTGAAAGTGCTTGAGTAGCATTTCTGCATATTGGGCCTGTGACAGCATGACTTGGCTGATTTTGCCATTGTCAGTGAGTTTAATGCCCATGAGCCAATCTGGGTCTTCTTCCTTTATCTTGAAGAGACTGTGAAGGAGTTGGTGGGTCTTAGTAAGCATCATTTTGGAGTTTGCAACCATGAGGGCATTATTGACATGAATTTCAGTGATGGCTGTGCTGTTGCCAGAGCAGTGGATGTAGACAGCGGGGTTAGATGGAAGGTGAGAGAAGCCATGGGTACTTAGTTTCTCATGCATGTATTTGTTCCAGAGGTGGAAACCCTGCTTGATTCTGTATATGCTAAGAAGTAGGTGTGCAACTATGTTTATGCTGTTGTCAAACCCTTTGAGTTTGCACATATAGATTTCATGATCAATTTTGCTATGTAAAAAGGCACTGGTGACATTGTCTTGACCATGGTACCAGCTGTGTGCTGCTGTGTAATGTAGAATGACATGGGGGGAGTCAAGTCAGACTGTGGGTAAAAACATATCACTGAAGTCGAGACCAGGTACCTGTGAGAAACCTTGGATGACAAGTCATGCCTTGTATCAGGTGATTTTGCTGTCAGGACCATGTTTGATCACATAGGTCCATTGGCAGCCAATGACCTTGTGGTCTTTGGGCTGGTCAACAAGTTCCCAGGTCCTGCACTTCTGTAGCATATCAAACTCTTTGTGCATTGCCTTTCACCACTTGTCTGAGTCAGGGCTAGAGGTGGCCTGTTGGAAGTTTTGTGGCATGTCTTTTCCATGGACTGCAGTGTAAGTGATTTGCATTATTGGTGGTTTGGCTGGCTGGGTGAGTGCATCAGCTGCATGTTGTTTCTGGGCTTCTTGTAAAGCTTTCTGGTTAGCACATGCTTTAGTTTCTGCCACAGCTTGTGTTATGCTAATGTGTCAGTGCTTAGCTGAAACACAAACTAAGATAACCACACAAGGGATGGCACCCTTGAGTCTTGAGTAGATACTCAGTCAGTTCACCCAGAACAACTGGAGGCCAAGTACTAATGCTATGATTGCACAGAACTAGCTTAAGGTACACAGGAAAGCAAGTTCAGATATATATATACTGTGAGAGGAACCAATGACTAAGGAAAGGAAAGGATGAGAACATTCAGAGTATGACTAAGGGGAACACATTGCCACCAATAAAGAGATATGGCAAGAGGAGTGAGAGTTCAATGAAGAGAGCTAAAGAGTAGGTATAAGAGAGAGGCATAGAGAGAGGAAAGATACAAAGATATCAGCAAAGATAGACAGAACAATGATAAGAAAAAGAGTAAAGCGGTAGACCCATCTAGTGAGTTGCCACAACACAAACACACAGGTGTGCATAATCCTAACAATACCCTGCTTGTACACTTGCAGCCCTGCTGTGATTTGCCATGCCCTAAGTGTGGTCAGGACCATCAGGATCTCCTGAATTATACACCAACTCATTGTTGTCTTCATAGAGATGCTCTGGACAATTGTTGTAGACATGGCCAGGGTGTGAGCATACTGCATAGTGTCATTGAGGGTAGTGAGAAGCAGAGTGACTGGACCCATTACAATAGTTGCAGTGTTGACAAAAACAGCGATATTGGGGGTGGCCAGGGGCCCACTGTAAACAAATGGGACATTGATAGCAGGGGCAGATGCTGTGCAGGTGACCTTGTTGATGGCATTGATAACATATTGGAGTGAGAGGGTCTAATGAAGGGGAGACTGGCACAGCCAGTTCCTGTTCAATAATCCTGTCCTCGTCATCAGTGATAGTGTTGCCAATGAATGGGCAAGGGGGGGTACACAATGAGAAGGTGGAGAGGTGAGGCATGAGGCTAGGGTGGGAGAGGTGGATGTGACTGGGGAGGTGGGTAAGCAGGCCAGGTGAAGGGTGAGAGCTGATTCCCTATAGGTTTCCCATTGCTCTGCAGAAAGGGATTTGAAGATGGGGCAGAGGATGAAGCAGATGAAGAAGGGGTCAAGGCACATTATGTAAGAGTCAAACCTGTGATGATGGAGGAGGTCCAATACCTTGCTTCTAAGGCCATCCAGTCCTGAGAATAGGGACTCTCCAAACTGAATGGGGAGATTTCTAGGGATGGCCCTATGGCAGAGATTCTATATGGCAGAGAGGTAAGTGAAGATGTGCACTAGATGTTGGAAAGTGATGTCCTCAGTGAAGAGGGTGCTCCATTCTAGAGAATATAATATGGTAGGGGAAAGGAGAATAGAAATATATAGGGTGCGGCAGGCAGGTTCAGGAAGTAAGGAGGGGTTGACCTATCAGCAGAGGAGGAGGCAGAGATATATTGAGGTGAAATTAAGAGAAGATGAGGAGGAGGAGTGGGAGTCAGACATGTCAAGGGTGTTGGTGAGAGTATTCAGTGTGGCAGGCAAGGAGAATCACAATGGGGATGAAGACCAAGAGAGTAAAAGTGAGGGATATTAATAGGGCAAGGAAGTGCTAGGCCTGCAGTTCCATGTCAACCATCATGGGAGATGATGGCATTTATAATCCTTTAGTAATGCTGCCATGTTGGTGAGATTGGACAGCAGTTCCCAGGTATTTTTGGAAGATGGGTATCCTTGCCATTTGATTAAGAATCTCCATTGGGATCCTATTCCTCAGTGGCTGAGTATTGCCTCCACCTCAAACTGTTCTTCTCCATCAATCTGATCTGGTGGGGGTAGAAGGAAGTTTGGACTGTGTTCTGGAGTTTTGCAAAAGGGGGTGAGTAGGGATGCATGGAAGACATTGTGAATTTTCCAGGTGGAAGGTAGTTTGAGTTGGTATGCAACAGGAGAGAGGACTTTGATGATCTCAATGGGGCCTTTCTGCTTCAGGGCGAGTTTGCAAGATGGGTAGTGAAGTTTGAGGTTGGTCGCTTTGAGCCACACCTTATCTCCAGTTTTCCAGGGGTGGAACTTGGTAGTGATATGGCATCTCATGTGGCATTGTGACTCATGATGGATGGAGAGAGCCTCACTTCAGGCTTTATCTAGAAGTTTTAATCAGTTGGAGAGTGTGAGAAGGAAGGTCTTTCCCAAAGGGGGGTATGCTCAGGGTTCATATCCCATCATTAGGAAGAATGGTGATTGTTTGGTGGAGGAGTGGGCAGCAGAGTTATGAGAGAATTCAGCCATGGGCAGGAGGGAAGGCCATTGTTCAGGGCAGCCTTGGCAGAACAGGTGGAGATAAGTTTCTAGTTCTTGGTTGAGTCATTCCATCTGTCCATCAGTTTGTGGATGGTAGGCAGAGGATAACTTTATATCATATTGGAGTAGACAGGCCAGTTCTCTGGCAAATGCAGAGGCAAATTGTGGGCCTTGATCAGAGATGCAGGAATCATGGAGGCCAAAGCAGGAAAATACATGTTTGAAGAACAGTTGGGCAGTTCCTGCTGCATCAATGGATTTGGAACATGGAATGAGGATTACCCCCTTAGTAAGCCTATGGTCAACCACAACCAATACTGAGTCAACAGATTTTACCAGGGGAAGGCCTGAGATGAGGTCCACAGAGATCTGTTGGAATGGTCATGTGGCAGATGATGTGAGGGGGGTCAGTGGGAAAACAGTAGGGTGAGTGTTAACCTTGTGCTGTTGGCAGGTGGTGCATCCTTGAATGTAGTTTCGGACAAAGGTAGTGAGGCCAGGCCACCAGTAGTTCCATGATAAAAGGTGGCAGGTGTGGAATAGGCCTCCATGACCCCCAGCAGGGGATTTGTGGACAGTTTTAATGAGGGTGGTGTGAGTGTCCTTGGGGATGTAAAGGCAATGCTGGTAGTACAGTTTGCCATCCTGGAAATGCCAGTCATCAGGCAAAGATCAGCAAAAGAGGGAGGACTCATCAGCCAGGGCAGCAAGGGCACGAGTCACCAGTGGGTCAGAAGAGGAGAAGGTACAAATTTTATTGGCAAGGGCTAGGTCAATCACAGCAATGGTGGGATGGAGGAGGATGGGTGTGTCTGCATTATCATTGGAGGAGTTTACTGACTCCTTCCAAGAGAGGGCATCCACAGGGCCCATAGCTGACCCAGGGGTGACTTTCCAAATGATGTCAAAGTCTTGAAGGAAGAGCGACCAGTGGGCTTGTTGTCAAGAGAGTTTGTGGGGGGCTTTGTAGTAGGACAGATTCTTATGGTTGGTTATGATGGTGACTGGGTGGAGGGCACCTTGCAGGTAGTGCCACTAGGCCATAAGGGCTTCAATGATGGCAAGAAGTTCTCAGTCATAGATATCATAGTTACACTGGGCATTGGAGAGAGTGGAAGAGAGGTATGCACATGGGTGGAGGTCACCATTGGCATCTGGCTGCATGAGTACAGCACCCACTGCATGTAGTGAGGCATCAGACATAATGGTGAAGGGCTTTGCAGGGTCCAGTAACAGCAATATGGGTTCTTGAGTGAACAGGAATTGGAAGCAATGAAACACAGAGTTTTGGGTGGGGCCCCACACCCAGGGTTCCTTGGCATGAGTGAGTAGGTTTAGCAGCTGGGCAAGGTCAGAGAAGTTTGGGATGAACTTGTGGTAAAAATTGCAAAATCCCAAGAATGAGCATACCCCTTTGATGGTGGTGGGGGGATTCCATTTGGTGATTGCCTCTACTTTCACTGGGTCCATGTGTATTCTTTCCCCTCTAATGATCATGCTGAGGTACTCTATTTCGGAGGTTTCAAACATGCACTTTGAGGGCTTGAGGATAAGATTGTGTTTATGGAGACGTTGGAGAACTAGTCTGGTTTGGTGGTGATGGAGGTCAAGGTTGTCTTTGAAGGCAATACCCAGGTCATCCATGTAAATCTTTAGCCAATCTTCTGCCTGGTAATTGGCAAAGATGTAGTTTATGAATGCCTGGAATGTGGAGGGTGAGTTGTACATGCCAAAGAACATGACAGTTGGTTTGAAGAGGCTTTCTGGCATGATAAACACTGCTTTCCATTGGTCTTCTTCTTTGATTCGGATGTTGTTGTAACCCCATCATATATTGAACTTGGTGAAAATATTGCAATCCTTCATATCATCGATGAGGTTGGATATGTGGGGGAGTGGGTACATGTTCTTGATGGTGTGTTCACTGAGGTAATGATAGTCTTGACAGGGATGTAGAGTTCCATCCTTCTTGGGTACAAAGAAGAAGGGGGAGGCTTAAGGGGATTTGGAAGGAATGATTCTTTCCATGGCCAGATTCTTAGCTATGAAGGCTTTGCAAGCAGCCTGCTCTGTGGGGGAGAGGGAGTAGGTTTTAGTGACCTTTGGAACAAAAATATCTTTAAGTTCAATGATGTGGTCGAAGGAGCAGTGGGGGGGTAAAGAGTCTGGGGTAACATCTGTCAATATGTCTGAAAACTCCCTATAAGGCTCTAAAATGGGGGCAATTTCTTTCTGGGCAGCAGCTGTGAAGTCAGTGGATATTGTGGTTCAACAGATGAACTCCCCTTTCAGCCCTGCTTCTCTGGTTTTTAGGTCCTCTCTAATCTGTTTTTCAGGGTCAACATTGAGCCAACAGAGAAGATATCTAGTTGGAATGGAGTTGAAGGGTTTGTGAGGGAAATGACTAGGAGAGATGGACACTTTTCCCAATGTCCAGTTGATTTTTGGATTGCGAGAGCGCAGCCAGGGCATTCCTAAAATGATCTGGGGCTGTCCCAGCTTTACAACCATAAGCTGCAAAGTTTGTCGATCATTCTGTAGGCATAAGGTCATCTTCACCTTTCTGCAAATGGTTCTGGTGGAATTCTTGGTTTCATCTATGTTATAGGCATTGAGGGGTCAAGGAAGATGTCTGGTGGGGGGGTGGAAGGTTTTGAGGAGGGACAGATCAATGAAATTTCCAGTTGCTCCACAGTCAACAAGAGCAGTGGTTTCAACAGTTTCAGCTTCATGAGAGAGTGTCACAGGGATTCTGATTGCCTGCTTGGGTTTACTAGATATAAGTACAGGGGCCAATACATGAGAGAAAGATGTCAAAGCAGCCTCTCGTTTCAAAAATCCTCATCTGAGGGAAGGGTCTTTATCTTAGAAATTTCTTTGCTTTGGGGTTTTTCCTCATCCTCATAACAGGCTTTGAGGACAGAAAGGACTTTGGCTGGATCTTTTCCTTTTCCCTTGAGGGTACAGATGTATGTAGCTAGATTGGAGGTGGGGAGAGGGGGGGCTTCTATGGCTCTGATCTGGGCTGGGTTGCAAGGTGGGTGAGGTGGCAGTGTGGAGGAAGTAGAGGCAGGGTTGTGAGGGTGGTTTCTGGTGGAGCATCCAGCCTTTTTACAAATAAAACATAACCAGTTTTTCAGGCAGTGGGCTTGCTCTGCAGGTAAAAGATTGAGTGCATCAATGTCCATGGCATTGGGGTCCTTTAGGGCAAAAGGCTTGGTGTTTCCTCTGGTGAAGGCTCTGATGCCTCTCTTCAGCATGTTCCTAGCATCATAGGTGTCATGGGCAGTCTGGGCTTTGTTGATCCACTCCTTGAGGGTGGTAGAGCAAGTCCCCTCAAGAAGGACCTTGTCAGCAAGGTGGGGTTTAATTTCCATGCCAATATAATACATGAGGGTGTTCTGGTCAGTGATACCAGAGAGGGCAGTGGCAGCTTGGAAGTCAGTGATGAACTCATGGAATCTATCTGTTTGTTCTCCATCAGCATTTGTTCCTGTCTCTTGTTTAAGGGAGAGGAGCTTCTGATGGGCTCTGGCTATGTGATTGTAGGGGAAAAATGTGGTGATGAAGTCAGCGGCAAGTTTGTTGAAGGTTTTCTTGGTCTGGGCAATGCTTGCATCCTTGATCTTGTTGAACCACTTCTCTGAGAAGGTGGCTTCTCACACAATGCTCATCTTATTGAGTGTAATCATGATTTTGGTCTTTTCATCATAGACCTGGTCATTGATAGTGAAGTAGGCCTTCATGGCTTTGATCCATTGAGGGGCTTCCTCAGATTTTCCTGAGAAGTCTGCAGGAAGTCTAGCATAGATCTTCTTTGGGGTGGGGGCAGTTGGATTGGACATAGCAGGTCCAATGGGTGGCAGCAGTGGTGACAGGGTGGGCAGTTGTTGACTGGGTGGTACAACAGTAATGGTTCCTGATGATACAGGAATGAGTTGTCTGGACAACACTGGGGGTGGTTGGGATCCTGATGGCACAGAGGTCCCTGACGAGCTTGGTGCAAAGACTGACATGGTAGCAGGAGGGTTGGCTGTTTGGTGAGGAGGGGGAAATGGGGTTCCTCTAGTAGGGCAAGCTGAGGGCCCAGTGACTCTATGAGAGGGGGGTGTGGAGGAGTCAACTGGAGGGCGGGCAGTGGCCCACAGTTCCCTTCTGGTTAGTGGAGGGGGTGAAGGTTCTCTGGAGGGGTGGGTAAAGGGGATGTCAACATCTGAGTCAAGGTCTTCTTCTTCTTCAGAATGCTGGCTCCAGATGGAGTGAAGGGCTCAGTCAATAGTCTCTTCTATGATGGGAATGTCTTCCTGGAGAGGGAGAGAGTGAGGGAAAGCTAGTTCTTTTGTTATGCTAATGCATCAGCACTTAGCCAAAACATGAACTGAGATAACCATACAAGGGATGGCATCCTTGAGTCTTGAGTAGATACTCAGTCAGTTCACCCAAAATGACTGAAGGCCAAGTACTAATGCTATGATTGTGCAGAACTAGCTTAAGGTACATGGGGAAGCAAGTTTGGATATATATATACTGCAAGAGGGGCCAATGACTAAGGAAAGGAAAGGATGAGAACATTCAGAGTATGACTAAGGGGAACACATTGCCACCAATAAAGAGATATGGCAAGAGGAGTGAGAGTTCAATGAAGAGAGCTAAAGAGTAGGTATAAGAGAGAGGCATAGAGAGAGGAAAGATACAAAGATATCAGCAAAGATAGACAGAACAATGATAAGAAAAAAAGTAAAGCAGTAGACCCATCTAGTGAGTTGCTGCAACACAAATACACAGGTGTGCATAATCCTAACAGCTTGTTTCTTGGCAGCCTCTTTTTTCCATGATAGCCAGGTGATCCATTGTGATCAGCAGGGTGGTGGCTGTACAGTGTTTGGTGTGGGTTGGACTGTGGTGCTCAGATTGGAATCTGGAGTCACCCCCTCAATCTGAGCAGTAGGAAGAGTGAGCTGGGGCATCCCCTGACTTGGGATAGGAGGTATAGGGGAGGGGTCATGATTGTGGACTCATTTATATACAATAACATTGTGTAAGGTGATAAATTTGTGTTTTGTGGAAATCCAAATTTTGTAGGCTTTGGAGCCTCATTCAAAGCCACAGAGAACTCCATTGATGAAGTGTGGGTTGAGTTTGTGTTGTGATTTGGATGGGATGTGGATGTGGCAGCATGAGCCAAAAATTCATAGGGTAGAAACACTTGGTTTGTGGCCATAAAATGCCTCATTCAGTGTTGAGTGGGTTAGGGCTTTCATGGGGCTGTGGTTCTATACATGGTTGGCATAGTCATGTGCTTCAGGCAAGAAGCCTTTGGACATTCCAGCATCCTCTAGCATGGCAAGAGCACCTTTGTGGGTTGTTTGGTTGAAGCATTCAGCAACACCATTTTGTTGTGGTGTGT
>JBBPJY010000234.1:0-26253 GCA_038088975.1 Xerocomus cyaneibrunnescens
ACCCTTGTTCATTTTATTTATGGTAATCATGATCTTGATTTCTTTATTATAGACTATGGCATTAATAGCAAAGTAGGCCTTCATGGCCTTGATTCATCATGGCACATCCTCAGATTTGCCAGAAAAGTTAGCTGAAAGTCCAGCATGGATCTCTTTGATGGTGGAAGTGGGAACAATGGCAGGGGTAGGGTTGAACATGGCAGTCCCAGGTGGTAGAGCAGATGGCAGTTGTCCTAACAGTGCAGTGACTACAAGAGGGATTCCTGATGGCATAGGGGTAAAGGTGGACAATCCAGATGGCACTAAGTGGATAGAAACAGAAGCTTCAGATAAAGTGGGGGTGAAGATAGATTCAGAGAAAGGAAGGCAACATTGATGATGAGGGGGTCCCTCAGAAGAATGAGCTGAAGGCCCAGTGACTCTTCTAGAAGTATGAAGACAGGAGGGGTCTACTGGAGGGTGGGCAGCAGCCCACTGTCCTCTTCTGATAGATGAAAAGGGGGATGGGGGGTGAGGTTCATGGTTAGAGGTGATTTCAACATCAGAGGTATCTTGGATGGGTTCAGCAGTAATTCTAGAGGACCAGAGGTTGGTGAGTGCTCATTTCAAAGACTACTCAATGGTGAGGAAGAGGTTTCCCTAGAGAGGGAGTGATGATAAAAGCTGGTTCTTTTGTTACACTAGGTGACAGTCTCAGCTGGAATGTGAATGACAACAATGAAAAGAGGTATGGCAACCTCTAGTCTTGAATCAAAGACACAGCTCAAATTATCCAGATAACCTGAAGGCTAACTTTCACTGAAATTGCATAAAACTAGCTTGGGTAAATACAAAGAGGTCAACCAGACTATATACTGAGATGGACTGTGGATGAGGTAATCAAAGAAAGTGCTAGAACATTCTAAGTATGAGTAAGTGGGACATATCACTACCAAGAGAGAGATGTAGTGAGAGGAGACAGCATTTGAGAGTAAGAAAGACAGAAGATTCATTTCAAGCAAGCTGGACAGTCAGGAACATCAATCAGAGACACAGGACATCGACCAGGGCACACTGGACATTACCTGGAAGCCTGCAGCATCAATCTGACAGCACTAAAAGTGGAATCAGATGCAGAGGAAATGAAGCAGGATGGAGATGAGATCAGAATAGAGGAGCTGGAAGTCAAAGAAGACAGGATAGAGGTTAGCTTGGATGTAGATGAGATAAGTGTGGCATTACCCAGATATGACCTGACCATGCAAAGAGTCAAGCTAGAAGCATCAGAAGCCAAGCTAGGAGCATTGGAAGCAGAACCAGAAGTACCAGGAATTGAGACAGAAGCATTGGAAACAGAGCCAAAAGCATTGCAGATAAAGCCAGAGGCATCAGAGGTGGAGTCAGAAGTATGAAAAAATAAGCCAGGAGCATTGGAAGCTAAGCCAGAAGTGCTAGAAGTCAAGCCAGATGCACTTGAGACAAGCCAGGATGCTGCTATAGCCATCCTAGAAGCATTGCATATTGAGCTGGAGGTATTGGAAGTCAAGCCAGAAGTGCAAAAAGTCAAGCCAGAGGTACTCAAGATGAGCCAGAACATCACCATAGCAATTCTGGAAGCATCACTACCACTACTGGATAAGCTGAGAAGTACCTATACCCCAGATGTTCTGACACCCAAAAGGGTACTTTTGCACCACACCCCCTACAAAATGGACCACATTGACAACTGGTCACATGGGTCATCCATTTGGCAGAGGCAGATTTCATCCAGACAACTGCCAGATTATTTTCATTAGATCAAACTCACATTCCATTTTGTTTAGTATATGATTTCTTCAAGATAGACCAGATTTTAGGTTTCATTTATGCAGTTACACCCAAGTCCACACATACAATAGCATTATGTTCATCACTTTATATCATTTTTAATTTTGCTTTTTAGATCATCCAATACCATTCCAGAAGAAGAAGGAAATGGAAGATGCATGATGAAGACAAGCCAGGTGGTATTCCACATCCAAAGGGTCTTTGGAAGGAGTAGATGACAACAGAAGCCTGATGAAGACAAGTCAAGCAGTACCTCACATTTACATTTGTTTTTTCTTTTCTTTTATCTGATTTCTTTATTTTAGCATAGGACTGCATGCCTCTGCCCATAGTGACAGCCCAGAGCACCCAACACATCACTGGCACCATCCACATCACCTGATACACCATCCACCACCTACATTGACCTTTGCATCATCCAGGAACATCTGCCTGCCATCTGCACTACCTGATCTGTTAACCAGCTACCAGCCCACTATCTCTGCCATCAGCCTGACATCCCATGACCAGTTTGCTGTACTAGACCATGCTGTTTCTGAGGTCTCAACTGATTGGGGACAGTCAGTATCTAAGTTCCCTGCAGATGTGGAGACTGATGTCTCCCTATATTTGAAAACCAGGTTTTTAGGTCCCCCAATGTTCTCAGAGTAATCTCAAAGTTGCTCACTGCTCCTGTAGTTATTCTGGTACTAGTCCACCACTTCTACAAGCAATCTGCCACATCCCAATCATTCCACCACACTTTCTGATGCCCTTCCAGTCCAGAACAACTCCCTACACACACAGATTACATTCATGACCCATCAGACTATTGGATACAGTAGGTCAAAAAACTGTCTCAATGTTTGCATGTTTTGCACTAAATGCAATAATACCTAATTATTATTCTAAACTCTAACTGTATGAATGAAGTGCTTGCTCTTGGCTTTCTATTTGTCCAAGAATCAAAGCATTCAGTTATGTTTTAATAAAATGGAAACCATATTAAAATGACAACTCATTGAAACAGTTTTTTGACTTTGTACAGCATATGGTATTTAGTACTGTTGAATGTGCACTAGCATAGCTGCACTTCACATATTAATACATAGTATAGATAATAAGCATGTGACTACGGTCACATGATGTATCTTATATAAATGAACTCAAGTGCTGAGTTTGAATATCATCTCTTGCTCTTACAACAATCATATGTGTGGTTTAGCAACTCTATAACACCTCTACCAAGTAAGTGTTAGATGAGCATTCCTAGTTTTTAACAGGTTATGAGCCCTGATGATATACACTGGTGAATGCAGTGGTCACACTGTGCAGAAATGCATGCACACCAATACTGTTCCTAGCAGTTGCATCATTGAGAGTAGTGATTGCCAGATGCCTTAGCAGATGGTGTGCAGAAATGCACCTGAAAGCTGATTGTGCAAAAGGTGTTGCCGCTTTACCTTGCACTATGCTGGTATCAGATTGCTGCAGTTGCTTCTCAGCACACAGCTTGATTGGAACCAGGAGTAGGGTGAACCTATGCCAGTATGATTTACCATTGCTCATACCTTTATTGATGCAATGAGCAGATCTACACAATATCTTCCTCCATTGCCCACAAGTCCGTCTTCATCCCCATCTTTAATGGCTCCAACTGGTGCTCTTGGTGGCCAGTCATGGATGCCTACCTAAAGTCTACTGGATCGTACTGGGTCATTGCCATCCCCACCCCCGATGCCCTCACTGTGGAGTCGTCTGTTGATGACCACAACTTCTACATGGCTTGGCATCACACCAATGATACCATCATAGGGACCATCTGTCTCTACATGATGAATGGTCTCTGTCAGAAGTTTGACGAAGACGATGCCGATGACCTCCTTGGCAAGCTCAAGGCAGAGTTCAACAAGGCCTCTGTTGGCTCTGTGTACTCCCTCTTTAGGGAGCTTTTAGACTGCATAATCCCCAGCTCCTCTCACCCTGGTCCCACTCTCTTGAAGATTGAGACCCTCTTCGTTCACCTCTCGGAGGTGGACTACTCCCTTAGCATGCAAGTGCAGGCCATGCTTATGCTGGCCAAACTCCTGTCTCAGTATGAGATGACTGCACAGCTCCTGTTGTCCCTCAAGGACAAGGATGGGAAGTCCAAGACTCCGACCCCCATGGAGATTCATGAGGTGGTCATCCTTGTCCACAAGCAGTGCACCCTGATGAAGGGCAAAGGAAATGGCCACCAGGCCAACAAGATCTCCACCATGCAGGTGAAGGGCACCGAGCCCACTTTCCAGCAGCAGCAGCAGAAACCTGCAGCTTCAACATCTGATAAAAAGGATGAAAAGCCAAAGAAGAAGCCATGCCACGGAAAGGGCAAGGGTAAGGCCCAAGCCAATGCAGTGACCGAGGTTGCTTCCATTGCCATTGCCCCTCCCATCATCCATACTTCAGGTCTATCCTCATTCCCAGACCCCTGCCTTGCTGTGCACCAAAGTGCGCAATCATACCAGGGTTCCTACAGCCCTCCCACGGATCTTCGGATCCAACAAGCTTTCACCCTCGCTGAATAACTCGGCATCCAACCTTCAATGGAGCACATCTGCACCATTGACACTGCCGTCACCACCGGCATGTTCTTAACCTAAATAGTCAAACCCCTCATCCTTCCCTTTGCATCTCCTTGCTGGAAATCCCAGCTAGAGGAGATAATGACTACCACTGTGCTCATGGACTTCATGGTGCAGGAACTGGATTCAGACAAGGAAGAACAGCCCTTGCGAAAGTGCAAGCGTACACAGTGCTCCAAGAAGGAGATCTCCACCCCCTCCACCACCTCCTGGGACGCCATCGACATTGTCAACATCTACGGCAGTGATGTGGATGCAAAGCTGGCCAACACAGCTGGCTTGGGGGAGTTTGGGCCCATCATACCTGATCAAGATTTTACAATGATGTATATATTTCCTCCTGCACCTACGTGGTCTGAGGCTGATGATGTTTTGCTTGAACTTCTAGTTTGTGACATGCCGCCCTCGTGTAGTAACATAGATGTAGTTACTGCACTTCCTGTAGTAGCACATAATACATCTTGTGCTTTCCTACCAGTAGAGTGTGCATGTAAGGCAGTCAGAAAACAAGGCCAAAAGGTCTGTCGTCAGCGTAAGCAAGGCACAGGTCCATGTCAATGTGGACACTCTAAGTCCAATAACATTTGGATCTTAGACTCTGGTGCTTCTATGCACTACACTCCATTTTTGGAGGACTTTGTTGAATACATGCAGCTGAAAGGTGATGCATAGATACCTGTTTCCACCACCATGCATGTCATATACATAGAAGCACTTGGATGAGTTCTAGTACGCTGGGAGGATGAGAACCAGGAATTAAGAATCCTGTCATTAAATGACATTGGGTACATTCCTAACTCTGGCGTGTGCCTTGTCTCAATGGGCAAGTTGCTTCAGAATGGTGCTTGTGTTGAAGGAACAGGCTCCAAGCTTAATATGCTATTTGGAGATGGAAGATTGCTTGTCCCTTTTGAGGCTGGACACATCTCTCATACATTATATACACTCCAAGGCCTTCCCCTCCACAATCATAAAACTACCATTACACATTTTATTTCTTTCGACATCATACATAAGAGGTTCAGCCATCCCTCTAAAGATGTGCTCTGTCAGGCTAAGAAGCACATGAAAGGCTTCCCTGACATCTCAGTCCTATCTGAAGAACCAGTATGCCCTGGTTGTATCAAAGGCAAGATGCCTAACAGGAGTTTTCCTCCTACTGAGCGTCATGCTAAATGTGCATTCAAGCTGATCCACTCAGATCTGAAATCCTTCCTGAAAGAGTCATACAGACACTATCAGTATGTTATCACTTTCCTCAATGACTACTCGTTATTTACATGGACTGTAGCTATTAAACAAAAGAATGATGCCTTGTCTGCTACTTGGCACTTCTTGAAGCTTGTCTCAATGCAATTTGAGGCAAAAGTACAAGGATGAATGTCCGATGCTGGGGGAGAGTACAAATCCCAAGCATTTGATACGATGCTCAAGGAGCAGGGGATTGTGATCTATCAATCCACACCCCATACCCCTATGCAGAATGGAAGAGCTGAAAGGCTAATGAGAACACTCTCAGACAAGTCAGAGTTGATGTGGCATGATGCCTGCACCCTTGATAGTTGGTAGGAATTTTCCTTTGTCCATGCAACCCATGTGTACAACCATACACCGATGGCTCGACTCAATGGCAAGATGTCATTTGAGATGCTACACAACCACATGCCAGATGTTAGCTATCTCCAAGTCTGGGGCTGTGCCACCTATGTGCATGTTCCACCAGAGACTTGTGATAATAAGCTCGCCCCTAAGGCTGAGCTGATGATCCACATAGGGATTGCACCAGGCATGGATGTAAATTATATTTTTATGCGTCCAACCAACACTGTCTTCACTTTTGCACATACAATTTTCGAGGAACATTGATTCCTGAAATGTTTTGCTGAACAGAAACTTCCTATTGCACAAAAAGACCAGCTAGCACCACTGGAGAAGACAGATAAGGTCTCCAATATGGACTTTCCACCTATTCCACCTCCAGATGACCTCCCCAGTCTACCTTCCTCACAAGCCCCTAATCCTCCTGCTCCTGTCCTCCCACCACCTCAACCACCAGTGACACCTCCTAGGCGTTCACCCATTGGCCCTCCCACTGTTCCACCTGCTCCTAGACATTCCCAAAGGCAACGTCGCATGCCAGTATGGCCTGACAATGTGTACGGTGACAACTGACACCCTGTAGAGCAGGAACATGATGCCAATCACCCATCTCAGTGGTGTGACATTGTTGGAGGAGCAGGTCCCTTGTCACGTCCTGTTGAGCCTGAGCATCAGATGCCAGGCAATCTTCCCAACACACCTGGTGCACCAATCACCCCACAACCTTTGTCTCCTGCCGATTCTGAGGCAGATGTTGACCAGCTCTGCCATGAAGGGGGAGCTGATTTGATAATGCACCTGATGTCCAAGGCGTTACACTATGGCACAACTTCTGCAGAGTCAAAGCCAGTAAGAGAGTGGACATATAAGGACATCTCCAAGCTACCAGCTGCAGCACAGGAGAAATGGAAAGCCACATGTCGATACGAGCTTGATATGCTTTGTGAACGGAAAGTTTATGAACTTGTAGACCCATCCAAAGGGTGGAAGGTTATTGTTATGCTAATGCGCTAGCACTTAGCCGAAACTCGAGCTGAGAGGACTATACAAGGGACGACACCCTTGAGTCTTGAGCAGTTACTCAGTTGGTTCACCCAGAACGACTGGAGGCACAGAACTAACGCTTGTATTGCATAGAACTAGCTTGGAGTACAAAGGTAGGAAGTGGAGACGTATATAAACCTACAACTGTTGATGACTAAGAGAAAGGAAACGTCGAGAAGATTCGGTGTATGAGTAAGGGGACACGTCACTACCGAGATAGAGATGTAGTGAGAGGAGATAGAGTTTGATATAGGAAATCACAGAGAAGACATAGTGGCAAGACAGAAAAAAAGAAACAAACATAAGACATCGGCAAACAGGGTAGGTATTATGATGAGGAAAATGATAAAGCGGTAGACCTGCCTTCCGAGATATTGCAACACACGCAACCACGTACGCATGACTGTAACAATACCCTGCTCATACATTCGCAGCCCAGCTGCGATTTGCCATGCTCTAAATGCGGTCAGGACCATCTGGATCTCCTGAATTATACACCACCTCATTGTCGTCTTGGTAGGGATGCTCTGGGCAGTCGTCGTAGACGTGGCCAGAGCATGAGCATACTGCACAGCGTTGTCGAGGGCAGTGAGAAGCAGGATGACCAGACCTGTTACAATAGTCGCAGTGCTGATGAAAGCAACAATATTGGGGGTGACCGGGTGCCCACTGTAAATAGATGGGGTATTGATAATGGGGGCAGACGCTGCGGAGGTGACCTTGTTGGTGACATTGGTAACAGATTGGAGCAAGGGGGTCTAATGAAGGGGAGACTGGCATGGCCAGTTCCTGTTCGATAATCCTATCCTCGTCTTCAGTGATATCGTTGTCGATGACTGGGCGAGAAGGTGGGACTCGATGAAGAGGGGGTGAGGAAATGTGAGAGGCTAAAGTGGGGGAGGTTGCGATGGAGTAACGGGCGAGATGGAGGGTGAGAGCGGATTCTCTGTAAACTTCCCTTTGTTCGGCTGAGAGAGATTCAAAGATGGGGCGTAAGATGAAATGGATAGAGGATGGATCGAGACACATGACGTAGGAGTCGAATCCATGTCGATAAAGGAGATCTAAGACCTCGCTTCTGAGACCATCCAGCCCGGAGAACAGGGATTCTTCAAATTGAACAGGAAGGTTTCTAGGGGTGGCTTTGCGACAGAGGTTTTGTACTGCGGAGAGGCGGGTGAACATGCATACAAGGTGTTGAGAAGTGATGTCTTCGGTAAACAGAGTGGAATGCTCTAGGGAGTATAGTACGGTAGGTGAAAGGAGAACAGAAGTATACAAAGTGCGATGGGCAGCTTCGGAAAGTAAGGATGGATTGATCTGCAGGCGGAAGAGAGGGCAGAGGAACATGGACGTGGAGCTAAGAGAGGAGTTGGATGAGGAGCGAGAGTCAGACATGGCAGGGGTGTTGGTGGAAGTAATTGGGGTAGTAAGCGAGGAGGATGATCAGCGGGGTGAAGATTACGAGGATGAGGCCCAGGGCTATTAGTAGGGCTAGGAGATGCCAGGTCTGCAGTTCCATGGTTGTTATGGGAGGTGGTGACGAATATATCTTTTCAGCAGTGCGGGGGCATTGGTAAGGTTGGACGGCGGTTCCCACGTATTTTCTGAAGATGGATATCCTTTCCACTTGATTAGGAATTTTCGACAGGATCCGCTCCCTCGGTGGCTGAGTATCGCTTCTGCTTCGTAATGTTCCTCTCCATCAATCAGATCGGGTGGAGAGGGAATGAAATTCAGGCCGTGTTCGGGGGTTTCATGGAAGGAGGAGAGCAGGGATGTGTGGAAGACGTTGTGGACTTTCCAGGTGGGAGGTAATTTCAACTGGTAGGCAACTGGAGAGATGACCTTAACAATTTCAAATGGGCCTTCTCGTTTTGGGGCGAGTTTCCTGGATGGGTAGTGGAGTTTGAGGTTAGTCGCCTCAAGCCACACCTTATCTCCCAGTTTCCAGGGGTGGAATTTGGTGGTGATGCAGTGTTTCATGTGTCATACTGCTTCGTGATGGGCAGAGATGGCTTTATTTCGGGCTTTGTCAAGGAGTTTCATTCGATTGGAAAGCACAGGTAAGAAGGTCTTTCCCAGCGGGGGGTAAGCTCTGGGTTCGTATCCCATTATGAGGGAGAAGGGGGTTTGTTCGGTGGAGGAGTGGATGGCCGAGTTGTGGGAGAATTCAGCCATAGGGAGGAGTGTAGGCCATTGTTCAGGGCGGCCTTGGCAGAATAGTCGAAGATATGTTTCTAGTTCTTGGTTTAGTCGTTCGGTTTGTCCGTTGGTTTGTGGGTGGTAGGTGGAGGACAGTTTTAAATCGTATTGGAGGAGTCGGGCTAATTCTCTAGCAAAGGCAGATGCGAATTGTGGGCCTCGGTCAGAGATGCAGGAGTCATGAAGGCCGAACTGAGGGAAGACATGTTTGAAAAAGAGCTGAGCGGTTTCCGCTGCATCAACAGATTTGGAGCAAGGAATTAGGATCACCCCCTTTGTAAGCCCTTGGTTGACCACGACCAATACAGAGTCCAAGGTCTTTACAGGAGGGAGGCCGGAGATGAGGTCTATGGAGATTTGTTGAAAGGGTCTGGTGGCCGAGGAGAGTAAAGGGGTCAGCAGGGGAATGGTAGGGTGTGTATTTACTTTGTGCTGTTGACATGTAGCACACCCCCGAACGTAGTTTCTGACGAAGGTGGCAAGGCCAGGCCACCAGTAATCATGTGCGAGTAGGTGTCGAGTGCAGAATATACCTCCATGTCCTCCTGCTGGGGATTCATGGATGGTTTGTATGAGGGTGTGGCGGGCGTCTTCAGGGATGTAGAGGCAGTTTTGGTAGTACAATTTGCTGTCGAGGAATTGCCAGTCAGATGGGGAGGATCTGTGGAAGAGGGATGATCCCTCAGCTAGGCTTTCTAGCACTCGGGTTACCAATGGGTCACAGGAGGATGAGGAGCGTATTTTGTCCGCAAGGGCCAGGTTGATGGTGGCAATAATTGGGTGAGCGAGAATGGCTGTGTTCGTATTGTCGTTGGAGGAGTTGATGTCTGTCGCCCGTGATAGGGCATCGGCGGGACCCATCACAGATCCTGGCGTGATCTTCCAGATAATGTCAAAGTCTTGGAGGAAAAGGGACCAGCGAGCTTGTCGGTGGGAAAGCTTATGGGGGGCCTTGTAGTAGGACAGATTTTTGTGGTCGGTCATAATGGTAACAGGGTGTGGGGCGCCTTGCAAGTAATGTCACCAGGCAGAAAGGGCTTCGATGACTGTGAGCAGTTTGTGATCATAGATATTGTAGTTTCGTTGGGCATCAGAGAGGGTGGATGAGAGGTACGCACATGGGTGGAGGTCACCATTGGCATCCGGCTGCATAAGTACAGCACCCACCACATGTAGCGAGGCATCCAACATAATGGTGAAGGATTTTGCTGGGTTGGGGAGAAGTAGGACAGGCTCCTGGGTGAATAGGAATTGAAACTGGTGAAACGCAGATTCCTGGGCAGGGCCCCAGGTCCATGGTTGTTTGGTGTGGGTAAGCAGATTCAGGGGTCGAGCAATGTCAGAGAAGTTGGGGATAAATTTCTGGTAGAAATTACAGAATCCCAGGAATGAGCACACTCCCTTGACTGTGGAGGGAGGATTCCATCGGGTAATTGCATCCACCTTTACTGGGTCCATGCGCACTCTTCCCCCTCCAATAATCATTCCGAGGTAGTTGATCTCGGAGGTTTCGAAGGTGCATTTCAAGGGTTTGAGAATAAGGTTGTGTTCTCACAAGCATTGGAGAACTAGACAAGTGTGGTGGCGATGAAGGTTGAGGTCGTCCTTGGTGGCAATTCCAAGGTCGTCCATGTATATTTTCAACCATCCTTCTGCTCAGTAGTCAGCAAAGATATGATTCATGAACACTTGAAAGGTGGGGGGCGAGTTGCACATGCTGAAGAACATAATGGTCGGTTCGAAGAGGCCCTCTGGAGTGATAAAGGCTGCCTTCCATTGATCTTCCTCTTTTATTTGGATGTTGTTGTAACCCCATTGGATGTTGAACTTGGTGAAAATATAACAGTCTTTCATATCATCGATGAGGTCGGATATGTGGGGGAGTGGGTAGGCGTTCTTTATGGTATGTTTGTTAAGATATCGGTAGTCCTGGCACGGGCAAAGAGCTCCATCTTTCTTTGGCACGAAAAAGAAGGGGGACGCTTGCGGAGATTTGGAAGGAACAATCCTTCCAGTAGCTAAATTCTCCGCTATGAAGGCTTTGCAGGCAGCTTGCTCTGCCGGAGAGAGGGAGTAGGTCTTGGCAACCTTTGGAATGAAGGTGTCTTTGAGTTTGATGGCATGATCAAACGAGCGGTGGGGAGGTAGGGAGTCAGGGGTGGTGTCAGTCAGGACATTGGTAAAGTCTTGGTAGGGTTCTGGAATTGGGGTGGTTTCCTTGGTTGCTGCCATGGCTAAACCAGTGGAGATGGTGGTTTGGCAGATATATTCGCCATTCAGCCATGCCTCTCTTGTCCGCAGATCCTCTCTGATCTGTTTGTCGGGATCGACATTGAGCCATTGGAGGAGGTATCGAGTTGGGGTTGGATCAAACATTTTTTGTCGATGACGGGCAGGTGAAATGGACACTTTTCCAATTGTCCAGTCGATTTTTGGGTTTCTGGATCGAAGCCAGGGCATTCCTAGAATAATTTGGCCTTGGCCCAGTTTTACAACCATGAGGTCTAGGGGATGGTGGTCATCGTCTATTCGCAAGGTTATTGTCACCTTCTTGCGAATAGTTCCAGCAGAGTTCTTTGTCCCATTGATATTATAAGCATTAAGGGGTCAGGGAAGACGTTTGGCAGGAGGGTGGAAGTTTGTGAGGAGTGAGGGGTCTATGAAGTTTCCTGTCGCTCCACAGTCGACGAGGGCAGTCGTTTTGATGGTTTGTGCTCCATGTTCTAACGTAACCGGAATTCTGATTGCTCGATCAGGTTGACTAGATACAAGTACAGGAGCTAGGGTGTGAGAAGCTGACATCAATGCAACTTCTCGGTTTAAAAATCCTCATCGGAGGAGATGGTTTCTATCTTCGCAATGTCCTCCCCTTGGGGTTCTTTGTCATCCTCATAGCATGCTTTGAGAATGGAGAGGACTTCTGCTGGATCCTTTCCTTTTCCTTTCAGGGTGCAAATGTAGGCAGCAAGGTCGGAGGCAGGAGGGGGTGCTTCTATTGCTCTGATCTGAGCTGGGTTACGAGGGGGGCGTGGGGGAGGGGTAACGGCGGAGTTGGCGGCTTTACGGGGGTGATTTCTGGTGGAGCAGCCCTCTTTCTTGCAAATGAAGCATAGCCGATTTTTTAAACACTGAGCTCGTTCCACCGGGGAGAGGTTGAGCGCATCGATGTCCATGGCGTTAGGATCTCTGGAGGGTTTAGCGCTTCCTCCGGTAAAAGCCCTTACTCCTTTTCTCAACATGTTTCTGGCGTCATAAGTGTTGTGGGCGGTCTGTGCTTTATCAATCCAATCCTTGAGGGTGGTAGGGCGTGTCCCTTCAAGGAGTACCTTGTCGGCGAGATGAGGTTTGATCCCCATGCCGATGTAATACATCAAGGTGTTTTGATCAGTAATGCCAGAGAGGGCGGTGGCAGCCTGGAAGTCGGTGATGTATTCATGGAATCCGTCGGTTCGTTCTCCATCGGTGTTGGTCTTTGCTTCCTGTTTGAGGGTCAGGAGCTGCTGGTGGGCTCGGGCCACCTGGTTGTAGGGGAAGAACGTAGTGGTAAAGTCTGTGGCGAGTTTATCGAGTGTTTTCTCAGTCTGGGGGATATTAGTGTCGTCAAGCTTGTCGAACCATTTCTCCGAAAAGGTAGCTCCTCGACTGGTGCTCATCTTATTGAGGGTGATCATGATCTTGGTCTTTTCATCATAGACCTGGTCGTTGATGGCAAAATAGGCTTTCATCGACTTTATCCATCGAGGGGCGTCTTCAGATTTTCCAGAGAAATCGGCAGGGAGTCTGGCACAGATCTCCTTCAGGGGGTTGGGATTGGACATGACAGGTCCACTCGGCGGTGGCACTGGTGGTGGTGGTGGTGGTGGGGCAGGGGGTTGGTTGGCAACAACGATAGTCCCTGATGGCGTGGGGATAAGCTGTCCTGAGGGCACAGGAGGAGGTAGGGATCCTGATGGCGCAGAGGTTCCCGAGGTACTTGGTGTGAAGACTGACATGGTGGCAGGGGAGCTAGGTGTTCGACGAGGCGGGGGAAATGGAGGTCCTTTGGTAGGGCAAGCCGAAGGCCCAGCGACTCTACGGGAGGAGAGGGGGTCGGCTGAAGGGCGGGTGGCAGCCCACTGTTCCCTTCTACTTAGTGGTGGGGGTGAAGGTTCTCTCGAGGGATGAGTGGAGAGGTTTTCGCTATCCGAGTCGAGGTCTTTTTCTTCCTCAGAGCGTTGGCTCCAGATGGAGCGAATGGCCCGATCGATAGTTTCTTCTATGATGGGGGTTTTCCTCCTTGGAGAAGGAGGAGGGGGAGAAAGCTAGTTCTTTTGTTATGCTAATGTGCTAGCACTTAGCCAAAACTCGAGCTGAGAGGACTACACAAGGGACGACACCCTTGAGTCTTGAGCAGTTACTCAGTTGGTTCACCCAGAACGACTGGAGGCATAGAACTAACGCTTGTATTGCATAGAACTAGCTTGGAGTACAAAGGTAGGAAGTGGAGACATATATAAACCTACAACTGTTGATGACTAAGAGAAAGGAAATGTTGAGAAGATTCAGTGTATGAGTAAGGGGACACGTCACTACCGAGATAGAGATGTAGTGAGAGGAGATAGAGTTTGATATAGGAAATCACAGAGAAGACATAGTGGCGAGACAGAAAGAAAGAAACGAACATAAGACATTGGCAAACAGGGTAGGTATTATGATGAGGAAAATGATAAAGCAGTAGACCTGCCTTCCGAGATATTGCAACACACGCAACCATGTACGCATGACTATAACAGTTATAGATAACCGCTGGGTATTTGATGTTAAACCAGATGGTCAGAAACATGCATGTCTAGTTGCAAAAGGTTTCTTCCAGGTTGAGGGAATTGATTTCAACCAGATATTCTCACCTGTCGTCAGGTTTGAGACCGTGTGGCTGATGCTTGCACTCGCTGCCTTAGAGAATTGGCACATCGAGGCACTTGATGTTCAATCCACTTACCTTTATGGAAAGCTGGATGCCGAGATCTACATGAGACAACCCCAAGGTTTCTCAGTCCCAGGGAAAGAGGCCAAAGTCCTCCACTTAAAGCATGCCCTGTATGGCCTTAAACAAGCTGGACTAGCCTGGTGGGAGACTCTTAATGAGTCCATGAAAGAACTCGGCTTCGAATGTCTGAAGTCAGATGCTGGACTCTTCCATTACCGGAAGAAGCATACCTTAATGGTTGTTGCTGTTGTCTAAATCGATGATGCCATGTTCTGTGGTCCTGACAAATCCGTTGTCAGTGAGATCAAAGGGCTCTTTATGAAAAAGTGGGAATGCAGGGATTTAGGCCCAGCAAAGGAATTCCTACACATGTGCATCCAACAGCAAGGACGCTCGATCATGATTGATCAGAGTGATTATCTCCTTAAAGTTGTTGAGCGCTGTGGGATGATCAATGCCAAGGCCACCCCCACATCATTGCCTGAGGGATACTACCCTCTCTCCAACACGGATCAGGTTGACCCTGAACTGCAATCCCATTACCAGATGGTAATCGGTTCCCTCCTGTACCTAACCTTAGGTACACGTCTGGACATCACCTATGCTGTTACAGCTATGGCAAGGCAAAGTGCCAACCCATCCAAAGAGCACCTCGATAAAGCACTATATATCTGCAAGTACCTAAATGGAACGCAGAATTATTCCCTTGTCTATGATGGAGCTTCAGGTGCAGGCCTTATAGCTCATATAGACTCAGATTGGGGATCAGATCCCAATACTAGACGCTCTCAGAGTGGCTGGGTCATGAAGCTAGCTAATGCTTCATTCTGCTGGAAGACCTGCCAACAAGATCAAGTAGCTCACTCCTCTATGGAAGCTGAGTATATATCTCTCTCTGATTATAGCTGACAGTTGGTATGGCTCTCCTCCTTATTTAAGGAACTTGGCTACAATTTGAACCCTATCCCACTATGTGGAGATAACCAGGGATCCATATTTATGGCATCTAATCCTGTGATGGAAGTGCAGTCGAAGCATATCAACATTAAATGGTACTCTCTCTGAGAATTTGTCAAGGAGAAACTGGTTGAGGTGTTCTACATCAAAGGATCTGAGAATCTGGCTGATATTCTTACAAAGAACTTAGGCTGTGTCAAGTTTGAGAAGTTCTGATTGCAACTCAGCTTAGTCTTCTACAACTGTCCATCCTTGTAAGTGACATTCTCTTTATATTTCATCTATGTTTATCCCACACCGTGTACAAAACATGGAGGAGTGTTGAATGTGCACTAGCATAGCTGCACTTCACATATTAATACGTAGTATAGATAATAAGCACGTGACTACGGTCACATGATGTATCTTATATAAACAAACTCAAGTGCTGAGTTTGAATATCATCTCTTGTTCTTACAACAATCATACGTGCAGTTTAGCAACTCTATAACACCTCTACCAAGTAAGTGTTAGATGAGCATTCCTAGTTTTTAACAAGTACTTGGTATAAGCTCCCTTGGCCTTGATAACTGCTTAAATCCCTCTAGGCATGCTTTCTATCCATTTTTGATGCTCCTCCACAGAAATCCATTACTACAATTCTATTCCATAATTTATAAACCCCTATAAGTATCCTTTTATAATCTAAAAGGTGTTTTTTTAGGTGACTCCAAGTGTGTTCAATGAAATTGAGGTCTGGAGACTGGGCAGGCCAATTTGGAAAGCTTGATATCTTGCTCCTCAAACCAGATTTGAGCTCTTCTAAAGGTATGCTCTGAATCATCATCTTGCTCAAAAATGATTTCATCTGCAAGAATTTCAGAATTCTCCATGTTCTGCAATAGTCCTTCCTCCAAAATTGCCACATACTATTTAACATCCATCCTTTCCTCAACCTCACCCAAACTCCCACACCATTCAGCTCCATACCATGAGTGATCTTTTCCAAAATTTGATAGTATCTTTGATCTGTTTGGAAGTTATTTCCTCTTCATGACAGGAGTGCTGACAATAGAATTGATGAAGTGAGTGGCCTGAACTGCATTATTGGCCTTTCCAGTAAGAATTTGCTGAACAATGGCATGCTTGTTGGTGGAAAAAAAGTTTTGAAAAATGATCACCATGATGGTTTTTCTTCTCTGATTGGATTTCCTGAAGAACCCTAGCTGCAGTTGACTGTTCTAGGCCAATTTGAAATGCAATTTTCTTGCAAAAAAGATCTAGGAAAGCAAAAGAGATGATGTTGTCTCTTTGAGCAGCAAAAAGGTGTTTTATGATGAGAATATTTGAAATGGCAGGGTTTATATATGATGTAGACTAGTCAATGACATAAGAGTAACATAATATCTTACTTACATAATGTATGTAATCATGTTACAGCATTTTAGGGTTCAATATATGTAATGAGAATTTAAAGTCAAAAAACTGTCCCAATGAGTTGTCATTTTAATATGGCTGCCATTTCATCAAAACATATCCAAATACTTTAATTCTTGGACTAATACAACGCCAGGAGTAAGCACTTTATTTCATACACTTAAAGCCCAGAATAATAATTAGGTGTTATTGACAGACATTGCATTTAGGGCAAAACATGCAAACATTGAAATAGTTTTTTGACCCACTGTATGCCTTTCACCAAAGTGGGGGGATTCCATTTTATGATGGCTCCTACCTTTACCAGGTTTGTCCATACTCATCTGTCTTCCACTATCAATCTGAGGTATTTGATTTTTGGCATTTTGAAGGTGCATTTGGAGGGTTTGAGCATCAGGCCATGCTTATGCAGTTGCTGCAACATAAGTCTGGTGTGGGAATGATGTAGTTCCAGGTCATCTTTTGTTCCAATCCCAAGATCTTTCATGTAGATCTTAAGCCATTCCTGTACATGGTAGTCAACAAAGATATGATTCATGAAGGCTTGGAAAGTTGGGGGGGAGCTGTACATGTCAAAGAACATGACTATGGATTCAAAAAGGCCCTCTGGGGTAATGAAAGCTGCTTTCCATTGGTCTTCCTCACAAATTTGGATGTTGTTGTACTCCCAGTGAATATTGAACTTCATGAAGATGTTGCAGTCTTTTATGTTGTTGATAAGGTCATTGATGTGGAAGAGAGGGTAGGCATTCCTTATTGTATGCTCATTCAGATATTGGTAATCTTGGCAGGGGCATAAGGTGCTGTCTTTTTTGGAAACAAAGAAAAATGGCAAGGCTTGAGGGGATTTTGATGAGATGATCTGCCCAGTGGCAAGGTTTTCATTAATGAAGGCTTTATAGGCTTTGCATTCTGCAGGAGAGAGGGAGTAAGATCTTAGCAACCTTAGGAATGAAAGAGTCTTTTAGATTAATGGTATGATTGAATGCCCAGTGGAGAGAGAGCACATTTGGAGTTCTGTCAGTGAGCACATCAGTGAAGTTAGTGTAGATGTCAGGAATGGAGGAGGGGGGTTTTGAGGTAGTGGCAGCAAGTTCAGTAGAAAGGGTGGTCTTGCATATGAATTCTCCCTTCAACCAGGCTTCTTGATTATGGAGGCCATGTCTGATCTGTTTGTCAGGATCAACTTTCAACCAGTGAATCAAATATCAAGTGGAGATGGTGTCAAATAATTTTCTAGGGGGGCATTCATCTGGAAGGGATAGGTGGCCAGCAGCCCAATCAATTTTGGGGTTACAAGTGTGCAGCCAAGGCATTTCCAGGATTAACTAAGGATGACCTAGTCCTACTATCATCAGGTCTAGGTGTTCCTCAAAGATGTCAGTGGAGAGATGGACAAAATCCTTCACTCTGATGGTTTCCTTGATATTTGGGGTCCCATCTACATTGTAAGCAAATATGGGTTTTGGAATATGTTTGGTGTGGCAGGCAAGTTGGGTGACAAGGGTTGGATCAATGAAATTTCCTGTTGCTCTGCAGTCAACCAGGGCAGTGGTTTCAACAATTTGTACTTCATGGAATAGGTTAATGGGGATATGGATTACTCATTCAGTAACAGATGATATTAATACAGGAGCAATATCATAAAAGGGGAATGTTGATGCACCCTCTCTCCTTAAAAATCCTCATTCAAGACTACCTCTATCTTTGCTATCTCCTCCTTTGACCTGGAGACCTCTTTTTCTTTGTAACAGGCCTTGAGGACAGCAAGGATTTCAGCAGGGTCTCTTTCTTTTCCCTTGAGGCCACATATGTAGGTGGCCAGCTCTGACTTGGGGGTGGTAGCAACCTCCATGAATCATATGTGCAGCAGGAAATGAGGAGGGCATGAAGGAGTGGAGGAGGAGGAGAAGGTTGGGCAAGGGTGGTCTTGAGTGGAACATCCTTCCTTTTTACAGATAAAACATAGATGATTTTTGAGGCATTGAGCTCACTCAACTGGGAAGAGGTTGAGAGCATTAATGTCCATGGAATTTGAATCTGGGGTGGTTTGGGAGGACCCTCCTCCACCAAAAGCATGAATCTCCCTTCTGAGCATATTCCTGGCATCAAAGGTGTCATGGTGATACTTTGGTTTGTTTGTATCTGTCATTTTCCTGTTCTCTCTGTAGTTACTTTACTCAAACACTCACCTTAGTAACATTTCATGACTTCTCATTCTCTCTTCAAACTCTGTTATTCATCTTATTATGTTTTATCCTCCACTTAGTCAAGATTTTTAATACCAGTGCTTGCCTAGGAGCACAGCTTCAAGGCTATGCTCTGGTATTACTTCCTTCTGACTCCTTTAGTATATATTTCTTTCCAATTCTGGACTTAGTAATCTGATTTCTTCTCCATATATAAACTTTATAGATTTTGCTTTATATTGCTCAGTTCAAATATTGACATAACTTGACATTCTTCCCATTTAATCTCAAAGCCATGGTCATTCTATAACTGTCTCTGACCCCTCCAATCTCTGATCCTCCATCTGTAGATTTGGAATACTGGATCCTTTGCAAGAGTGCACCACATAAAGTAAAGCCAAAGTTCTATTCAATCCCTTACAACTTCAGTGCTTAGAGTTCCTCAAAGTTTGTCTGACCAACAGTTTAACAATATCATGTTTAACATGTCATACATCATATGATCCAATTCTTATGTAATATCTTATTGCAATGTTTGATTTTGATATTACTTGAGGTCAGCAACAAAGCTGTCCCAATAAGTATATGTATAGTGGATTAATTTGGGAATATTGATTGATATAGAAAGAATTATCTAAGCAATGTATATATTTTTAGAAAGCCCTTGATTAGGGCTGTTCAATGATATCTAGGTTTTGTTACAATTGTACATACTTGTCTGTTCATGTTGTGACATCTTGAGATCTGGGTCCATTGTTTTTCTCTTTTTCTCATCATCATACCTGTACTGTACACCAATGTCTTCATTCCCTTCCTTTCTTTCTACCTCTTTGTTATGTCTTCTCTATAACCCTCACCTTTGAACAATGTCTCCTCTTACCACACCTCTCTCTCAGTGGTAACATGTCCCCTTAGTCATTTGCTGAATGTTCTGGTTCTTTCCTTTCCTTAGTCATCAGTCTCTCTAGTATATATTCACATTCAGTTCCTCCTGTACATTAAGCTAGTTCTATACAATCATAAGTGTTAGTTCTTTGCCTCCAGTCATTCTGGATGAACTGACTAAGTAACTGCTCAAGAACTCAAGGCTGCCACACCTTGTGCAATATCTCAAGTCAAGTTCTGGCTAAGTGCTAATGCATTAGTGTAACAAAAAAAACTAGCTTTCCCTCCATTCCTTTCTCTCTGAGGAGACACTCCCCATCATAGAGGAAACCATCAACTGTGCCCTTCACTCCATCTGGAGCCCTTGTTTTGAAGAAGAAAAGGAACCTGATTTAGATGTTGAAATCCCCTTCACACACCCTTTCAGAGAACCCTCCCCATTTCCATCAATAAGAAGGGAACAGTGGGCCACTGCCTGCCCTTCCACCAACCCCTTCATCCCCTGTTCTTTCCACAGAGTCACTGGGCCTTCAGCTCATCCTGCCAAAGAAACCCTGCCCTATTTCTCCCTTTGAACAGCCTGCCCTCCCACTTCATCCATCTTTGCCCCAATCTTGTCCAGGACCTCTGTGTCATCAGGATCCCTAGTGGATTGGTTCACAACATCCTAATGAACCTTTCATATTTATTGGGCAAGTATCAACATTCTTCTAATTTGCATGGTTTGTAATAATTGTACCTATAATAGGTTCAATTGAATTAATAAGGATTTTAAATCTTCAAAAGTTAGAGTATTTTTAAATCCCTTAACTTTTGTAAATTCTTTAATTTATAAACATGATTGTTAAGAATAACTGAATCCAACAAATTAATTTTTATTCTTTTTAAAATAATTAAATTTCTCCAGCCTCCAGTGTCATTTGGACAGCTCATCCCTGCACTGTCAGGAATAATTGCCAGCATACCCCCCAGTCAACCACTGCAATCACCACCACCATCAACTGGACCAGCCATGTCCAACCCTGCCATGCCCCCTACTCCAAAAGAGATCTGTGCCAGACTCCCTACAGACTTCTTAGGAAAATCCAAGAAAGCTTCTCAATGAATTAAGGCCATGAAGGCCTACTTTGCCATCAATGACCAGGTCTATGATGAGAAAACCAAAATTATAATCACACTCAACAAAATGAGCAATGGACAAGGAGCCACCTTCTCTGAGAAGTGGTTTGACAAAATTGAAGATGCCAGTATTGCCCAAACTGAGAAGACTTTAGACAAGCTTGCTGCAGACTTCACCACCACATTCTTTCCCTACAACTGCATAGCTTGAGCCCATCAAAAACTCCTCTCTCTTAGACAAGAGTCAGGAATGAATGCAGAGGGAGAGTAGATGGATGGCTTCCATGAGTTCATCACTGATTTCCAAGCTGCTGCCACCCTTTCTGGCATCACCAATCAAAACACCCTCATGTACTACATCAGCATGGGGATCAAACCCCATCTCACCAACAAAGTCCTCCTTGAAGGAACCTGCCCCACCACCCTCAAGAAATGGATTAATAAGGCCCAAACTGCCCATGACACCTACAATGCCCAGAACATGCTGAAGAAAGGTATCAGGGCTTGCACCAGAGGAAACCCCAAATCCTCCATCTCAAAAGATTTCAATGCCATGGACATTGATGTGCTCAATCTCTTGCCAATAGAGTGGGCTTGCTGTCTAAAAAACCAATTATGTTTCATCTGTAAGAAGCTTGGATGCTCCACCAAGAATCACCCTCATAATCCTGCCTCCACCTCCACCACCACCCCACCTCATCCACCTTGTAACCTGGCCTGAATCAGAGCCATAGAAGCACCTCCATCCCCCACCTCTGACCTGGCCACTTACATCCACACCCTCAAAGGAAAAGGGAAAGACCTTGCTGAAGTCCTCTTGGTCCTCAAGGCTTGTTATGAGGATGATGAAAACCCCCAAGGAGAGGAAATCTCTAAGATAGAGACAGTTCCCTCAGATGAAGATTTTTAAAGTGAGAAGCTGCCTTGACATCTCCCTCTCATGTTATTGCTCCTGTACTTATATCTAGCAAGCCTGAGCAAGCAATCAGAATCCCTGTAACACTCTCTCATGAAGCAAAAACTGTCAAAACTATCACCCTCATTGACTGCAGAGTGACTGGGGATTTTATTGACCCATCCCTCCTCAAAGACTTCCACCTCCCTGCCCAACACCTTCCTTGACCTCTCAATGCTTACAATGTGGATGGAACTAAGAATTCTGCCAGGACCATTTGTAAGAAGGTGACCATAACCTTACATCTAGAAGATGACCAATAGGCCCTACAGCTCATGGTTGTCAAACTCAGACAAGCACAAATCATCTTAGGAATGCCTTGGCTCCACACCTGCAACCCCAAAATTGACTGGACCCTAGGCAAAGTATCTATTCCTTCAGGCCATCCTCCTCACAAAGCATTCAATACCATCTCCACCCAATACCTCATTCAGTGGCTCAATATCAATCCAGACAAACAAATTCAAGATGACTTAAAAACCAGAGAGGTATGGCTGAAAGGAGAGTTCATCAGTTGAACCATGATCTCCACTGACCTCACAGCCACCACTCAGAAAACACCTGCCCCTGTCCCAGAACCCTATCAAGACTTTCTGAATGTACTAACAGATGCCACCCCAGAATCATTACCTCCTTATCACCCCTTTGACCATGTCATTGAACTCAAAAATACCTTCATTCCCAAGGTGGCAAAGACCTATTCTTTCTCCCCAGCAGAACAGACTGCTTGTAAAGCCTTCATAGAAGAAAACCTCATCACAGGGAGAATCATCCCTTCCAAATCCCCTCAAGCCTCTTTCTTCTTCATGCCCAAGAAGGACAGGACCCTGTGTCCCCATCAAGATTATTGCTATCTCAACAAACACACTGTCAAGAATGCCTATCTCCTTCTCCATATATCTGACCTCATTGATGACATGAAAGATTGCAACATCTTTACCAAATTTGACATATGATGGAGCTACAACAACATCTGCATCAAGAAAGAGGACCAATGGAAGGCAGCCTTCATCACCCCAGAGGGCCTTTTCGAATCAACCATTATGTTCTTTGGCATGTGCAATTCCCCCCCCACCTTCCAAGCTTTCATGAATCACATTTTTGCCAATTACCACACAGAAGGGTGGTTAAAGATTTATATGGATTACTTGGGCAATGCCAGTAAGGACAACCTCAATCTCCACTGTTGCTGCACCAGATTAGTTCTTCAACAACTGTGTGAACATGGTCTCATTCTCAAATCCTTGAAATGCATGTTTGAAACCTCAAAAATCAAATATCTTAGGGTAATCATTGAAGGGGGTAGAGTGCACATGGATCCTGTCAAGGTCAAGGCAATCACCAGATAGAACCCCCCCACTACAGTGAAAGGTGTATGTTCATTCTTATAGTTTTGCAACTTCTACCACAAGTTTATTCCAAACTTCTCTGACCTTGCCCAACTCCTAAACCTACTCACCCATGCCAAGAAACCCTGGGCATGGAGTTCTGCTCAAGAATCCACATTCTGCCACTTCCAATTCCTGTTCATGCAGAAACCAGTCCTACTCCTCCCCAACCCTGCAAAACCCTTTATTATTATGTCTGACACCTTGCTACATGTGGTGGGTACTGTACTTATGTAGCCAGATGCCAACAGTGACCTTCACCTGTGTGTATATCTCTTCTCCACTCTCTTTGACACACAGCACAACTATGACATCTATGACTGAAAGCTCCTTGCTGTCATTAAAGCCCTCACGACCTGGCACCATTACCTACAAGGCATACTCTACCCAGTTATCATCATGACAGACCACAAAAACCTGTCCTACTACAAAGCCCCCCACAAACTCTCTTGATGACAGGTCCACTGGTCGCTCTTCCTTCAAGATTTTGACATCATCTAGAAAGTCATCCCTGGCACCACCATGGGCCCTGCTGATGCCCTCTCAAGAAAAGATTCAGTTCACTCCACAGATGATAATGCTGATACTCCTATTCTTCTTCACCCCATCATTGCCACCATTGACCTTGCTCTTGCTGATAAGATTTGCTCCTCCTCCACCTTCAATTCCCTAGTCATCTGCACCCTGACCACTCTTACTGACAACTCCTTCCTCTTTCACCAATCCTCCCCATTAGACTGGTCCTTCCAGGATGGCAAGTTATATTTCCAATGCCGACTGTACATTCCAGAAGATGCTCAGACCACTTTTGTCAAAAGTGTTCATGAATCTCCTACAGGGGGCCATGGAGGTCTATTCTGCACCCACCATCTTCTCTTCCATGATTATTGGTGGCATGGCCTTGCCACCTTTATACAGAATTATATTCAAGGATGTGCTGCATGCCAACAGCACAAAACTAATATGCACTTGACCATCCTCCCACTAACCCCTCTCACCTCCACTGCAACCTGGCCATTCCAATAAATTTCTGCTGACCTCACCTCCAGTCTCCTCCCAGTGAAAACTATTGACTCAGTGTTGGTCATGGTTAACTATAGTCTTACTAAGGGGGTGATTCTCATCCCATGCTCTAAAACCATTGATGCCACAAGAACTGCCCAACTTTTCTTCAAACATGTATTCTCCCACTTCAGCCTCCATGACTCCTGCATCTCTGACCATGGCCCACAATTCACCTCAGCATTTGTCAGGGAATTAGCCCATCTGCTCCAATACAATCTAAAACTATCCTCCACCTACCATCCACAGATGGATGAACAAATGGAATGACTCAATCAAGAATTGGAAATGTATCTCTGCCTGTTCTGCCAAGGTCACCCTAAACAATGGCCATTCCTCCTTCCTATGGCTGAATTCTCTCATAATTCCACCACTCACTCTTTCACTGAACAATTTCCATTCTCTTTCATGATGGAATATGAACCATGGGTCTACCCCCCACTAGGAAAGACTTTCCTACCTGCACTTTCTGATCAACTAGCCCTTCTAGATAAAGCCCAAGATGAAGCTCTCTCTGCCCATCACAGGGCACAACAACACATGAAATGCCATATCACAGCCAAGTTTTGCCTCTAGAATGTGGAAGACAAGGTATGGCTCAAAGCAACCAACCTCAAGCTTTACTATCCCTCCCAAAAGCTTGCCCCAAAACAGGACAGACCCTTCGAGATCACTAAAGTCCTCTCCTCTATAGCCTATCAGCTCAAACTCCCCCCCCACTTGGAAAATCCATAATGTCTTCCATGCCTCCCTGCTCACCCCCTTTCATGAAACCTGGGAACATAGCCCAAACTTCCTCCTACCCCTGCCAGATTTGATTAATGATGAAGAACAGTATGAAGTGGAGGCAATACTTGGCCATTAAGGAACAGGACTCCAATGAAAGTTCCTGATCAAATGGCAGGAATATCCTTCTTCCGAGAATACCTGGGAACTGCCATCTAGTCTCACCAACATGGCAGCTTTACTGAAGAACTGTAAACTACATCATCTGTTATGATGGTTGTTATGGAACTGCAGACCTGGCGCCTCCTAGCCTTACTAATATCCCTGGCCTTCATCCTCCTCATCTTCACCCCCATTGTCATCCTCCTTGTTTATCATCCTGAATACTTTCATCAACACCCCCATCATGTCTGAATTCCATTCTTCCTCATTCTCCTCCCTCAACTCCACCTCTGTGTATCTTCACCCCCTTCTTCATTTATAGGTCAACCCCTCTCTACTCCCAAATGCTGCCCACCACATGTTATATACCTCCATACTTCTCTTTCCTATTGTACTTTATTTCTTAGAACAAAGTGCCCTCTTTGCCAAAGACATCACCTCTCAACATCTTGTATGCATGTTCACTCATCTCTCTGCCATACAAAACCTTTGCCACAGAGCCACCCCTAGAAATCTCCCTATTCAATTCAAAGAATTCCTGTTCTCAGGATTGGATGGACTCTGGAGTGAGGTGCTGGACCTCCTCCATCACCATGGGTTTGACTCTTATGTCATGTGTCTGGATCCCTCCTCCATCCACTTCATCCTCCACCCTATCCTTGAATCCCTCTTGGTGAAACAATGGGAGACCTACAATGGGTCAAAAAACTGTCCCAATGTTTGCATGTTTTGCACTAATTGCAATGTCTGTCAATAACACCTAATTATTATTCTAAACTCTAAGTGTATGAAATGGAGTGCTCGCTCCTGGCTTTCTATCAGTCCAATAATCAAAGCATTTGGTTATGTTTTGATGAAATGGCAGCCATATTAAAATGACGACTCATTGGGACAGTTTTTTGACTTTGTACAGCATATGATATTTAGTATTTGGTATGACCTCCCTTGGCCTTGACAACTGCTTGAATCATTCTAGGCATGCTTTTTATCCATTTCTGACACTCCTCCATAGAAATCCTTTCCCACTCTACCACAACACTATTCCATAATTCATAAACCCCTATAAGCATTCTTTTATAACCTGAAAGGTGTCTTTTTAGGTGACTTCAGGTGTGTTCAATGGAATTGAGGTGTGGAGACTGAGCAGGCCAATCCAGAAGCTTGGTATCTT